>JAUYWI010111116.1:0-10902 GCA_034780595.1 Parotoplana pacifica
TACAAAACAAAAATAAATCTAAGTTTCGAATACTTCATTAATAAACCCCGAATATTATCTGGTCATCATTAAACTATATATTTCATCATATTACTTGAAAGTAGTCAGTTGATTTATTTATTATGTATATGCAAAAGCAGTTCAAATTGTTGGAGGTGTACAGACTACCCACCCACTAGAATATCAGGATTCCTAGATTACATTTGGTAAAAATACATTCTGAAATTTATTGACGAAAACATTTTAAAATTTAAAAGTTCATATAAACCATTCCTAGGCCTTTTCAGGTGTTGAAAATTATTGATTTTTGTGATAAGGGTGTCACCTAAAAGTCAATAAAAAATCTAAAGTTTTACCATTAAAAAATGCATTAGCTAGAAATTGATTTAAAAAGGTAGTTTGCCATAAAATGTATTACAGAGGCTTCAAGAGATTCCATCAATGTAACAATTTATTTTATTCATTTCAGTAAGGAAATATTGACTCATAATGTTCTCAATTCAAACCTATTTCTGCCTAAAATGTATTTGCTTAATAATGGTTTGCTTATGGTTTGTCAGAGAGTGACCAAATCATCACAGACAGAAGCAGAGTTCGGTTTAATGAAAAACAACATTTGTCCTGACCTTTGTAGAAGCTAAATGCATATAGATTTCAAATAAAATACCTGAAAAACTGATTAAAATATTACGATTTTTCTGCTTATGGCCTTTAAGGGCGTGGCCACCATGTTATCTGAATGTGCATCCAACATTTCACCTTAACAGAGAAGTAATGAAAACACATCAATCCATTTGACTTGAGCAGCAAATGTTTTCATAGGAGTTCCAATTGTCTTCTGTTTATATTTACCGCCATAGTATGTTCACCTTCTACATCTTTAAATGTCTGGATTATATTCCAGGATCCTTAATGGAACCGGTTTTTCTTTACAAGCAAATGCAGACAATAAAATTGCACCTTGTAAATACCAAGCTGGGTAATGATTTGCATAGATGGCTCCCAAGATGCTGGCAGTGCCAAGATGTTGAGAAGCCATTTCTGTTTCGTCTCAATATCCATGGTTCACCCATCCATGAGTCTGAAGCCATGGTAAACCAGAATAACTGCCATGTCAGTCTCCCATGCAGGAACAACTACATTGCTGCCTTCATTGTATAGACACAGAAATTTGACCAACATTTTATGGGAAGATTTTAAATTCAAAGGAATCATTTATAATTCAAAAGTCAAACACACTGTATAATAATATCTGAAATAGTCGCCATTGGGTTCACTATCTGCTTTATTTTAAGTTATATCATCTCGAAACTGCATACAGGAAAATGAGTGAACAAATATGAAAGATTGCAATGAGACAAGCTGCTAAGCTAAGCCCATTAATATTATTGATAGAAAAATGAACAATTTTCAAAACATTTCAAAATTCCTATCATCTCTGTATCTATGCAATGTTTGCAGGAAGGTAAACAAAAGGCACAAATATCAATTTCAATGCCATCACATCATATCAAAATATAAGTCAAATATCATTAGTATATTCAAATATTAGAACTTTGTTAGTAGCCAATTAAATCTACAGTGCTCAACAGATTATTATGACTAACTGGAAGTTAACTACATTTTTAATATTTTCTGAATTATTCATATAATTGTATGTTTGAAATCTTTGAATTACGTTAAAAAGGTTTCACAAGAATTTATTATTATTTCAATTTTTAAGCTCATTTAATGAACTTTAATATGTTAGTAATTTAAACTCATTTGGAGATCATTAAGATTCATTTAGGAAGAGAACAGCCAGGATGAGAGATTAATACTTTATCAGAAGCCTCTATTTTCATCAAAACAGTTATCTGGACAATTTTCCACTCATGAGGTTAATGTGACTCAAAAACATGTCCCTAAGCTAACACCTGCTATTAGTTCCAAATGGAACTCAAATATATCTGACAAATAATAAAAAACAAAACCTGTAAATGTACAAAATGTAGGAATTATACAAATGGTCACAAAAATTGTATACTCTGGGTGCAACTTTTTGAAACCATTTCTGAAAATCCTATACAGTTAGATAGGAAAAATTGAAATTTGATTTACACATAGAGTGAGAATAATTCATTGGACTAACTTTCAAATTGGAAATGCATACTTCTTATCTGATACTTAATCCGTTTGCCAAATGAAAATATCATAACCTTATCCAAAATGTGATCATTTCTAGAGTAGACCCAGAAGGAATGGTTTACATTGTAGGTAGCTAGAAAACCTTTGTGTCCTAAGTTTAGGAGTGTCTGTTCAGGCAAAGAAACTCTCCAAAATGCTTGGAATCTAAGAGGGATATTTAAAATTTGTGGCCCAAACCAATCTCCACTGTGCCCATGGATATGCAGCATAATAGTCTCTAAATTGGAATGGAGGACCAAATAATTTGGGTTTGGTAATAAGGAAATCATTGAAAAGCATATCTCAGAGTTTGAAAGTACAATTATTGTCAAACTTAGAAGTTTAAAGTGAGGTATACACACTAAATTGGTCATAATATTCAAAATGATGACAATGTGGATTAATGTGAATCATATTTATTTTGTAACTGTACATACAACATACATTTTGAGATTGATCCACAAATAAATTTCAAATCTCTATTATAGTATTGGCATATAAATAAAACACATTGGTTGGATAAAGAATACAGGGCATCACTATTTGTCAAAAAATGTAACATGGAAAACTGTTTTTGCCTGATCTCAAGAGTTCTCAAAATGATGTCAAAATTTCCAGAATTTCAGAAAATTTAGATTTCATAAAAATGTCTGTCATGTTCCATTTCTTATTACCATGCATCATATAGACAATGAATTCTAGATTAGTATGAGTAGAGTATGAACAACAATGGTTTTCATTCTATCTAAGATATATTTCTGGGTCCTACCTTTGGGTCCAGTTTAGGCAAAAGAACCCTACAAATTGTCTGTCATATTACATTTCTTATTGCAGTCAAAGAGGTTTTTTATGAGTCTGTTTATTTTCAATCACTTACAAAACTTAGCCCACATGGCATCGAGGTGTAGATATCTATGGATGTCTATAACTAAATAAAAGCTTGCTCAACGTTTGGCTATCAGACCATGGAAACTCATGGTGGACACACCCAGTACTAACAGGAGGTTCAACTTCTGCCCAACTACAATCAAATATGAGTGAAAAACTGCTCTCTTTAACAAATTTAGTAATCAATCTCTTTAAATTACAATATTTTTATGAGAATTTCTTAACAAAATGTGAACAGTTCCTGGAATCCTCTCATAATTTGCACATCTATTCTTTATCCAGTTTGCTATATGTGCAACAAGTAAAAAAATCATAGTTTTAACCAAAGCCACCTACTAAAATGCAATGAGTTTGGGCACCAGGCCTGGCCAACTCCATTATAAAATCAACTTTTCCTTAAATTCAAGTGCATAAATGACCTAAAAACTACTACTAAGCAATTTAAAATCAAAGAGAGCACCTTCTATTATGTAGATTAATTTCAAGTTTTAAAAACGGCCATTTTACAGGTCTGTCCCAAAGTGTTGAGCCAGCAACAATGAAAGTGAGGCATTTAAGGTTTTAATACATAATTTCTAATACCTTCCTAATTCTAAACCTAAAATTTGAGGAAGAGAGGAACTTTCATTAGTATTTTAGTGCCATTTAAGTAATTTTGCCACAACAACTCAATAATAAATATTTATGGATTTGAATTACTAAGTGAGTGATGGACCTACAAACCAAATTCCAAATTAATTGGAACTGATGCCATCATTGGACTCTTTCTCAGCCCCATTAATTCTTCCAAAACAAACTGAAAACATTCTATGGCACCTGTATAGCAAATGTTGGTCCAATCCATACATGGAAAGTATGATAATCCAGGGAGGTGTAAACCCCCATGATTGTCAAGACATTTATTTGCAATGATGGTGAGGGCCAATTCTCCAACATTCTCTAATATACAGCCCTGACCACTTCTAATGCAACTTTAAGAAAATCAGTCATATTTTCGCTATTGTAATAAGAAATTTTATTAATGCAAATAAGAATTGTTTGGGTTATCAATCAACAGTTGGTGGCTCTGAAAAGGACCATTGTCACATTCTCAATGAAGATGGGAAATGGGGAGTTGAGCTAATATCTGATCGAACTGGCTCTAGCTGCAATCACTTGCTGAATTCGATTTGGCATCGCCTCGATGAGATTGGTGATCAATTGCTATGGGATATCTTGCCATTCATGAAAGTAGTCAGCCACAGTTCTGCCAATGAGTGTATCTCGAATTGATTGACTCGCTGCTGAAGGTAGGCCCAGAGGTATGGGGACTGGGGAGACCACTCAAGAGTCCGGATGTTGTGCTCCTGTAAGAACCGCTGAGTTGTACGAGCTGTATGACATGTTGGAACTGCATTTGGTTCAGGGGGAGGTCTGACTGGATGGCATGTTCGAGGAGGATGTAATGGTAGCTGGTAGCATTCGGATTTGCTTGAATTCGAGCCAGAGGACAAGGTCCATTGAGAGCCTAGGCAGCCCATATCTGAAGCTTGCCACTAGATCGATGCACCATAGAGCAAATATGATGGCATTGTAGGGCTGTGTCACACCTGCATTGGACATACCATGATTGATGAGATGCTACCAGATGGGTCGGTGACTCATCGGAGAAGTAGACTTTATGCCATTGCTCTAGGGTCCAGTCACGGTGTTCTTGAGCACACTGGAGTCGAACCTGATGATGGCAGGCTGTAAGGAGTGGTTTAGTGACCGCTATATGACCATGGAGTCCTGCAGAATGAAGCCTTCACCTGATGGTGGTGAGTGATGCCTCTACTCCATGCTCAACATGCCAATTGCCAACATTGCAATTGATGAGCAACTAGCTGAGGATTTGCAGCAGACATGCATATGAGTGATTGCTTCTCTCACGATGAGGACACTGCAGCTCTGTGATGATGCTGGTGATCATCTACACTGTGTCTCTCAGCGTTTGGCTAGAAGATGGTAGATAGTGGTTCTCTTGCAGTTGTAATGGTTGGCTAGAGCCTGGACTGGGAGTCCACCAGTCTCATGGAGAGTGATGATTTTGACTCATTGATTATAAGTTATATTTTGACTGTGTGCACTCAAGAAACACAGTAAATACCCACTAAATCAAGATAACCATGACCTACTTAGTCTTTCACATCATACTCTATTGCGTAATAGCTCTCACATCCCCTATTACTGTGTAGCCACATAATAAACGTCTAACTACACTCTGAAATAGTGGTGACTTGTGCGTTGGGAAAACATTAGATTATAGGTATTTGGGAAGGAATAGGAGTCATCATTAGGGAACATTGCATGTAGTACAAATCTATACACATCATAATGTTGCTGACACAATGCAACATTGATAATATGAATTTAAAAAATCGATAAAAATATTTATGATTACTTTCGATAGATGCTGCATTAGAAGTGGCCGGGGCTGTACATTAAACACTTGCTAGAGAAACAAAATATCACTCAACAGCTTAGCATTTTTGTATACTCCATAATAGAACAACAAATATTGTTTAATAAATGTGAACTCACTGTTCATGAGTAGATAAGTTAGAATGTTGAAAAAAAGCTTTATTACAGCTATTTCAGACTAAAATTGCTTTAGACCTAAATGTATAGTTTTATATCATGAAACCAAAAATACTACCATTTATTCTGTAATTCATTATTGAATTTGAAATTATAATTTGTGTGTAGTATATCCATTGATATTACCCTATGATATATATTAATATATGTGAGGTAATTAATATAAAAGACGTTATAATTTAGCTGTATTACTGAAAAATATAAATAAGCCTCACAGCATACCTGAGCAAGGGAAGGGACATATCACACCCAAATTCAAAATAGGGGAGGGTCAAGGAAGACAAGGGGGAAGGGGGCATAAGGACCATTTATTCTTATTCATAATAGAGCATCAATTGATTGTTGAAGCACAGAATTATGACCTTAATGTGTTTCAAAACTGAAAATCCTGTTTCAGCATATGAAAAATACATTGGAATGATTAGTATGGTCCAAATAATACATCTATGCAATTCTTCTGTCCATGGCAAGGGTTTACTTTGGAAAAAATGGAGGTGATCTAAAATCAGACTTGTCATGTCACCCTAAAAATTATAGCTGTTCAGGTGTCAGTAAGTGGCAGCTGTGACAGCATTTCAAAAACAGAAATACTTATCAGAGGTGCTGAGCAGTTTTTAAATATCAAATCTACAAAACTAACCTTAGAGGGTCAGTTTCTAATACAAGTAAAGTTCTTATGTATTAGCCCATTCATGGCCCATGAAAATTCTTGTAATGTTATAAAATTATAGTTCTTTATTGTTTATCATAAAATTAATCTATTATAAAATGTTTGTAGTTTAAAAATATTGACAGATGCCAAAATAGGGAAATTATATGTAATGGGAATTCCATCTAATAAATGTTTTTAGAATGATAATTGTAAAAAGATAAATTAGATTTTTGAGATAGGCTTAGGGTTGACATTTTTTATTGATTCTCTAGTTCCAATGATCAATTAGAATGATAGGGGACCTTTATTACATACACAATTCATAAGTACCCACCAAATAGTCATCATCCTGTATTGTATATGCTTAATAAAAGTAAGATTATATCAAAAAAAACATTTAGGAAAATGAGGGAACCAATATAAAAAATTGCAATAAGACAAGTTGCCAAGCTGAGCCCATGACCATCTTTGGAATTTAGTTAAGAAATACTTTGCCATACCTACATAATGAGATATATCAGTAATTCTAAAAAGTAATGTGGTACTAAAACAATGAGAGCTGCAATACCACATGGGTAAATTTTTGCTGTTACTTACAGGACAAATAGTATTTCTCTAATTATTTCAATGTATAATGAAAAAAACAAATTAAATGATAATACTAACACTTATTTACAAAAACTGAAATCCCATAGACTAATAGAAATGTACAGACAACTATAAATAATTTCTAAGATATTAGAATGAGCTGGAATAAAGTATATGTTAAATCAGAGTTTCTTTAGCTATAAGATAAATCAACTGTTTAAAGATATAATTCATTCAAATTTATAGAAGAGTTAAACTTTTCTTTGGCCAATTTTAATAGTTCCTCAAAGCACTTTTGGAAATGCAAGTGGACCAAGATTATTAGTCTCAATTGAGAATATTTTCCTGTAAATTTCAGATCATTACTCCACATATACAGCTTTCCACAATTTGTCATGTATTTCACATGAACATCCTTTCCAGCAGTTCCTATAACTTTTAAGTAATAACAACTGCATTAGTGGACAGTAAAAAATATGTTGCCAATTGTATATCTCAAGAATTCTATTTAGGTGCCTACCTCAGCAAAATAGAATATGCAAAATCTTCTTTACACCAGTAATTGCTAAGGCAACAGTCTCATTATGCAAACAAGTCTAAAAGGTTTTTATGTTATTTATAATGAATATAGTTACTTAATCATTAGATATATTGTTTTAAAACAGCAGAATCAAGTATTTAACCTGGGTCTGACTTTTTATTGCATACAGCAGAAACAAATTTATCAGAGAATTAGAGATGAGGATTTTAGTAGTATGAATACCAGGATGTGAAAGATCTTATGTTGCCACTGGCAGATTTAGGATTTTTATTCATTAGTTCAGATAGTCTCATATCCTGTAATGTGGTTTTGGACAATCAAAAAAGTTCTTTTGCTCTCTCTTGTCTATTTAAAGCAAATGTTTCAGTAAGGCCGATCTTGACTGCTCTGCATTTCTCATTAGCAGGCGGGTTAATAAATATATCAACAAGTCAACCTCGAGTATTGTTATCCAGCACTGCAACTACGTAATAGTATTTCATATCATCGCTGGTATTGTTTTGAATGGCAAATTCCTAATATTTAATATGATTAATTGTTGCTAATAATATGTTATGCTCTCTAAATAGGGGAGTGGAGTTAAATCGAGAAGGTTTTGCTGGTTTTTTTTGCTCATTTATTATTAAAAGATTGTTTTTCTCAATAAAAGGCTCTAATGTTCCATTAGGTTGTTCATAATCATAAAAAACCTATTGTTGTCACTTTGCAATGTCGTTTAGAGTCAAAAATAGAAAATATTAAAATTCCAGATTTGCCCCAGAATTTCTTACCCACTGAGATATCCAGGCTGCTGGTGAATGCAATCACTAAGTTGTTCTTATAAATACCAACTGTTTTTAGCAACCTATTATTTATTGGTCAACTACTAACAATAGTAGAGAAGAAATTAAAGGGAACAGAAGCCTGGCTCAAGCTAATATTAAAGTAGAAGAAAATAAGCAATTAATTTTTGATTCACCAGCAAAGCCACTACAAGACCAGTTTTGACATCTTTGGGTCTCATCAGTCATAGGTAGGCTCAACCTCGATTGTTGGCATGTAAGGCGAGTGTCTTACCCACTGAGCTATTTCAGTTGTGGGAACACCTACTACTTTATAAAATTAGCTTGAGCCATGCTTCTGTTCCCTTTACTTTCTTCTCTACTATTGTTAGTACTTGACCAATAAATAATAGGTTGCTAAAAAGTTGTACTGTCTACTAACAGTTGGTATTTAAAAGAACAACTTAGCACTACCATTCACCAGCAGCCTGGATAGCTTAGTTTGTAAAACACACGTTCTCTCAACCACAAGTCTGGCACACTGGTGCCTCAGGTTTTCACACTTACGTGCGGCTCCAAGATCGCTTCAACCAGCAAATGGCTGAGCTGATCGCCGCTACCTTCGCGGTGCTCATTTCCGACCCCGGAGATCATGTGTATCTTGACAATGAGGGGGCTCTTGTTTGTATTAGCAGAGGTAAGAACTTTCTTCACCAGTTCTTTAAGGAGATGATCCTCCTCGCTCACATTAAACAGATCCATTTCTTTTTCATTCGTTCTGAGCACAATCTGGCCGATAAGTTTACTAGAATTAATCATTTTTTTGTAAATCAAATTTCTATACTGACTTTATCAAACATTACTTGACTCATCCTGAGACCGAAATAAAGTCTGTCAGGAAGCCATTTTTGAAACAAACTCTGTCATATAACGAATTGTGAAAAGCAGCTGTGAAAAGCAAAGGCCAGGACTACATATATCAGTTGGTGCTGAGGATTCAGCATCCCATATTCGCAGTTTCCCAGCCCTTCTGATGATTTTTGTATGTTTTACCCACCCTTTTTATTGTGTTTTATTCAGCTTGTATACTTGTACTTAGCTATTGTGGTAGAACCACATGTACTCTTTTGTAAATAACCTGTTTTATGATCAAATATAAGCTTTGATCCTGGGCCACTTCCCTCTGGGGGAGAGGGGCCCTGACAGTCCAGGTTAGAGCCTACCTATGACTGATGAGACCCAAAGAGGTCAAAACAAGTCTTGTAGTGGCTTTGCTGGTGAATCAAAAATTAATAGGCAGAATGTTTGGTGTTATTTTTAAAGCACAAGAATGTTTCATTATAAAGCTGCAGTCAGAAGCATATCAAAAAATGTATTCCAAAAAACAATCTTGAAAACTTTTCCCATATATTTCAGGCCACTCATTTATAAACTTCAGCAACATATTATTTAGTATATATGACATATATTTTACATTATTAAATAATAGCATTGTCCATAACCTCTATCAGTGTTAAGAGACATTTTAAAATATGGGGTGAATCTGGAAATTCCAATAGCAAAATCAGAATTGCCAGGTCCAAATACTGAAAACAATTTTTCCCATATATTTCAGGCCACTCACTTCCACTAATTAACTTTAAATGGGTGTAGGTTGAATGCAATTTATATTTTAAAGTTGTTTATTATGTACATATTATTCTTGACAAAATATATCCAAACTGACACATGGCTTTTCATGTATAAAATGCTTGTTTTTTTAAACTTTGCTGATTCACCCTTATTCTTTCCTAACTTACCCCACTCTGGGGCAAATTCAGAAGTGTATTTAATTATTTGTTGACTCTAAACAACTTCAGAGTGACAGAAGTAGTTTTTTTTATAATTAGAGCCTTTTATTGTCAGAAACAATCTTCTATTATTAAATGAGCAAAGATAAATAGCAAAACCTTCCAGATTAACCGCCACCACCCCCTACATAATAAATTTGTTTCTGAACCTACACCCATATAAAGTTATTTAGTGGAAGTGAATGGCCTAAAATATATGGGAAAAGTTTTCAAGATAGTTTTTTGTTATATATAAATTTTTTGAACTTTATTTAATAAACTTCTGACTGTAGCTTCATAACAAAAGGCGTTTTTGCTTTAAAAATAACATGAAATATTCTCTCAATTGTTTGGATTAATTAAAATATTACATCAGCTATCTATCTCAATTAATTTTTGAATTACAACAATCTAAAATGTATTAGTATATTTGGCATTTGGATCTGTCATTTCTGATGTTGCCCCTCAAATTTTGAAATTCACTTTATATTTTACACTAACAAGCTCAAAAATTGTAGAAGAAATCACAGATTTCAATTAAACCTACTATAGTTTTCACAGGCTAGATAGAGCACTAAGTGATTTACGCATAAGATGAATAGGCAGAATTTGTTATTGCTGCTTCAGATGAGCCAAACAGTGAAATTCAAGATTTATCTTTGTAATTACTTTGCTTATAAGTACTGGGCAAAAATCAGTGGTTTTGTATTAAAACCATTTAGACATTATATAGTAGGTATAATTGAAATATGTGATTAATACAGCAATGATTAAAAGCTTGTTATTTAATTATGAAATATTAACAATTAAAGTGTAAATAAAAAGTTAAATTTACAAATAATATTGTGTAGGTATTCA
>JAUYWI010111127.1:0-10902 GCA_034780595.1 Parotoplana pacifica
CCTCCATTTGTAGTGCCCCTGATAGCAGAGCTGTCCATGTACATAATGGTGTCAGCCACATCAAGGGTCACCAGGTCACCATGGCTTCTTTCTGTTCTTTAGCTTCACTCTCTAGTGGTAGTACCATTTATCTGACTCCTGATCTCTAGGCATTCAGTATGGTTATGCCATGGTGGGATACCAGCTCCTTTGGCTTTATCTTCTCTAGGAATGTTATTGTAACCACCCTTTGAACTTGCTGCTCCACCAACATCCCTCCATCTTCTAGTGGTCTTAAGTCTCTTCTTTCCATCCTTTGTGGCCAGAATGTACAGTGGATCTTCCCAATCCCTCTTTAGTGCTCTCTTATAGATTTTAACTGCTTTGGCTTCTCTTTTGACTTTCCAGGTCTGCCTCGGTTTTGACTTCTGCTGCTCTAGATCTGCAGCAACAACCTGTTATGATTCTACCTGCCTTTCTCTGGATTGTCTTAATCTGTTCTCTGGCTGTTTCACTCATAGCCAGCATCCATGCTCCTGCATATTGCATGGCACTGTGTATATAGGTCATATACACTCTTTTCAAGGTGACTTCATGGGCACCCCAGCCTTTCAAGCTCAGCACAGCTAGTTGGTTGAGTCTTTTACCAGCTTTTTTCTTAGTACTCTCAGCATGGGCCCTGAAGTGGAGCAATCTGTCTAGAGTCACTCCTAGAAAGGTTTTAATAGTTTCTTTGTTGATCATGATGGGGATATTGTGCTTGGCTTCCTTTGTCCACATGGTGAACAGGATGCTCTCTGATTTCTCAGCTGTGAGTTTCTGCTTCCAGTCTGTCACCCATGTACATAGCTCATCTGCAGCCTCTTGGCTGTACTTTCTGGCTGTCTGAAAATTGCTATGTTGGGAGGCTATGGCCAAATCATTGGCAAACAGATATTTCTCTACCTTGTCTGTCATCCTGTTGTTGATTTCATTAATCTAGAGGAGGATAAGAGTGGGTGCCAGAACACTCCCCTGGGGGAGCCCTTCCATAAACCTGTGGAACTTGCTATGTTTGTTATTGACACATACTCTTGCTTTCCTGTTGGACAGGAACTGTTTGATCCATTGGATCATGCACTTGGGGATTCCAGCCCTAAACATTTTCACAATCAAACCCTCTTTCCACACCTTATCACAAGCACATGAGAAATCATACAGGGTGGCTATGGTTCTTTTTGTCGATTTTGACTCATTCCATCTGTCTTTTATGGATTGAATCAAGCAAGCAATCTGGTCTTCAGTTGATCTATCAGACCTAAAACTGGCTTGGTTGGTGTTGATGATGCCAGCTTGCTCCATAATAAAATACAGATGGCTTCTTATAACTCTTTCCATAAGTTTTGCCAGGTGGCTTGTGAGGCTGACAGGTCTGTAGCTCCCCAACTTGCTTAGGTCCTTGCCTTTCTTAGGGATTGGGATAATGGTCACTTTCTTCCAGCTAGCTGGGATGTCTTTTTCCTGCCAGGATCTATTGATTATCTCAGTCAATTTCTCTCTGCCCTTCTTGCTCAGCTGTTTGATCATGATGGGATGTATATCATCGTCGCCCGCGGCCTTTCCATTTTTTAGCTTACTAATTGCCATATTTACCTCATGGACATGGATATCACCGCACCCGCTGTTCCTCTTGTCCAGGCAGTTTTTGCAAGTTCTCTCTTCATGCTTGTATCTTTCCTTTCTGATCTCGCTGTCTCTGGCCATACTATGGGGGAGTCTTGATACCGAAGCGTACTCTTTTGTAAAGGCTTCAGCTTTTCCTTTGTCTTTATAGATGGTTCTTTTGGTTCTGAGACCTGTAGTGTTATGCGTCGTGGTGATGGTAATCGCTTTGCCTTCTGTTTTGGAAACTAGTTCGTGTGCGATGTTGCATCCACAATTGTTTTAAAATACCCAAGCTAGGCTCACTGACATAAAAGCCCAAATCACACCCAGAAAATTGAATAACGATTGTAGACTCACCTTTTTCTACCATACGACGTCATGAACTCCTAAGATTGTTGCCCGTTAATCGATTGCTTCAAAAGTGTTTTATCATTAAGCCCCGCCAATCCAGCGGAAGTATCAAATCTGGAGGACCGACCAAAC
The DNA here is from genome assembly GCA_034780595.1 of Parotoplana pacifica. Classification (NCBI taxonomy): domain Eukaryota; kingdom Metazoa; phylum Platyhelminthes; order Proseriata; family Otoplanidae; genus Parotoplana; species Parotoplana pacifica. Next base: position 2,107 of record JAUYWI010111127.1, read on the forward strand.
TACTTGCCCCACATCTACAGTCTTGGCCAAAAGTTTAGCGCGCCACCAAAAATGACCAATTGTCAACCAGAAACAAATTCTTGGTGTTTTGTATATTCTCTTTGGATTTTTTAAAATTAATTGTCATTACTACAAGCCAAGATATTAAGTAGTGGAACAATTGAACATATTTGTTGTATATTTACAAGCCTGCCTCTTATCTATCCCCTCCCCAAGCCTGCCTCTTATCTATCCCCTCCCAACCCTGCCTTTTATCTATTCTCTCCCCAAGTCTGCCTCTTATCTATCCCCTCCACAAGCCTGCCTCTTATCTATCCCCTCCCCAACCCTGCCTCTCATCTATCCGCCTTTTGCCACCCCCTTTAGAAGGCTATCCCTTAACTGCCCCATACTTTGGCCTTTTGAAGTTCTGTCTCCCATTAAACCTACCACTTTTCTACAAAGTGGGCAGTTTTGAAATGGTAATTAAGGGGAAGAGGGAGCTATGGAGCAACACTGGAGTGTGGATAAGCACCTGTTTACCAAAAGGGAATTTTCTAACACCCTGATAATATCATTGAAGTGGTCACTTACAGTTGTTTAGGGGGTATATTAATCAAAAAATACAACATATATATTTAGTTGTTTTGCTACCTAAAATTTTGGCTTGTAGTAATGATCAGTTATTAATTAAATCCAAGCAGAATAAATATACAAAACATTAAGAATTTGTTTCTGGTTGAAAATTGGCCAATCTTTAGTGGCTTGCTAAACTTTTGGCCAAGATGGTACAGACCAACTTAAAAAAGAATTAAAATAATGCAGGCCTATTAAATTAAAATTGTTTTATTCATATTTATTTAGCACTCTAGTTCAGAACTGATTATTTGTTTCTGGAATCATCTTACCGATAAAAAACACAATAGCTTTAGTTTGTTGAATGTCAACAGTTTGTGTAACTTGGTATTTGCTTGACAACCGCATCTGACATTCATCCACCTGACAAGCACCAAGGTAATCATTTGATTAGCTCAACAATTAGCAGCAATTATTGTTTTAAACCTGCGTCGCATAAAATACCTAACAGCGTCAAATCAAATGTGGGTGCAACTACACCCAAGTATTTTTTAAATAAAATCCTTATAGGAAACCACATTTGTATTTTGTTGTAATATTTAAGAACAAAAATAAGTTCCAATTCATTATATGCGCTAAATGTGTCAAATTCACTATCATTTAGCCCTTCTACTCCCCACAAAATTCACTATCATTTAGCCCTTCTACTCCCACAAATTTACTAACGCTATCTGCGCACACAAAACAAAACAAAAAATCACAGTTTAAGACAAAAGTTGTATCAATATATTAATTGTGGATTACAAATATTACATGGGTACCTTGGAATGTTTTAGGGTAAACGAATTTTTAGGGGGCCGATGATGTCATCAGGTCCAAAAATTAAGTTGGTCACAATGACTTCAAATTTGGTGTGTAGGTTCACACAAATCTATAAAGTTTATTAAAAAATATCGACTTTTTAATATCAACAAAACCAGAAATTTATTTTCCAAATATAAACTGATATAAAATCAATAAATATAATCTCTGATAACACATTAATTATACGTAGAGCAAAATACTGTTGAAAATAACAGTGGGGTTGCATTTGGGCCCCGTGTCAGGCGACAAAGGGTTAATCGATGCTAAGAACGGAGGCCCACTGTTAAATATGACATCTGTACTATTGTTTGACATCTCTTTGCGTTTTTGTTGTCCTTCCAGCACATAGCAACCAGCAGTGAATAAAACAGCAGAACACGCACACAGAGGCATTCATCTTCTACAAAGTTGTCAATATTAGGTAAGTTCTCAACTTTTTCATTGGCAGTCAATTTTAGTCTAAAAGTTGTCAAATAATTTAAATAGAAAATGTTTCCTCAGGATTCATTTAATTTTATTTCGCTGATAATATAGAAACGTTTCTTCCTATTGAACTTTTGTTATTGAATTTAATTTCTGTAAATAAATTAGTTTCCTTGATAAATAACCGTCAATTTCATAAGACTCATTCTAACATTAATCATGAATTCAACGGCATAGTTAGGTGTCAGAACATTTCAAATTGGGCCATTTTCTAGGCTGATGACGTCATAGTGTGTTGAATTTTAGCGATAACAGTTTTCCTCTGTGGAATTTAAGAGGAAATGCATTTTCTCAAATTGTTTGACAGCTTATAAGATAGAAGAATTACTTGATTTTATCTCTAGATTACCTAAGTAGAAAAAACGGTTTTAGTTTTATTTATTTTGAATCAGTGACTACTGTTTTTAATGTTTCCTAGAATATTGGAACAACTTAGAAAACAATGAATTTGAAAAAGAAATCTTTTATTGATGTAGGTACATAGGCAACGTCACAAATGCTTACATCTACTTTTAGATAAATATTTCAAATTTTAATGTTACATATTTATACCTATAAGTATTTCAATATTTTTGTATTTGTTTGGGCTGGATAATAAGCAATCGGCCCGTTTCTAATGAAATTCCAAACAAAATAAATTATTTTATTTTCATTTGTAAATATAATTTTGGAATATCTAGTTTACAATCTTTTAGAAGAAATAACGGTTTGCTAAAAAGTATTAAATTAATAATTTATTTTTCAATTTGTGGCAGAACTGTTTCATTGGTCACTGGATAGGCTCTGTAGAGATTTGAAGTTATTGGTCATTGGATATGTTGTGTGAGATTTATTTATTGTTTGTAAAATACCTACATTTCTCCAATATTTCCATCTTTTTTATTAAAACTTGATAGCAAATTAAAGAAAAGAGAAGATAGAAATATGTGTTTGAAAGAAGACATGTTTAAATAATGAATGATGAAAATGTGGGCAATTTCAACTAGGAGGTGTAATCTTGCCACCTAACTTCCATCTACCGTACATTTGGGTGTATGATTAACATTTTAAGATAACAATTTCAAAAAATTATTAATAACCGAATTATTCTCTACATAATTTACTAATGTACTCCCGATTTTAATATTCTTATATGAATTGTTGTTAAATAAAGTATTAATATAATAAATTTAATAATTAATAATTTAATATAATAAATTTTAATCATATACCTAAATGTACGGTAAATGGAAGTTAGGTGGCTGGATTACACCTCCCAGCTGAAATTGCCCAATGTTACATATAAAAACATAGTCATTTGTCATAATGACAGATGTTTTTTACAAACGCATACAAAACCTGACCAAACATATCAAGTTTACTGAGCATCAAATTTGTGAAACTTTAGGTAAAATCGATAGGCCTAGAAGGTAAAGAAATGTTGGTAAAATCAGTCAATTTTAAGGATGTGATTGAAATTAAAAAATTGAAGGTAAAAGTGGTGATCTTTTAGAGTGTAATAAGAAATAGTACATCTAAAATTATTCTCAATTGCTTTCTCTAAATTATGCACACTTTCTAGATTCAAATTTATAAATCCATTTGATGTTTTATGAACCCTTAATAAAAGCCCATTATCATATACGTGGTAATACTGTGAAAAGAAATAAGTTGCCCCTAAGATTGAGCCAATATTGGTATCATCTGGGCTCTATCTTGGTGTTCTTCTAAGATTAACTTACTTATTTTTTCTACATTACCTTAGACTTGGCTTCACCGTTTTGAAAGGTTATTTTTGTATTCTATGCATATTAGAGTCAACTTTCTGATATACAGACGTGTCAATGAAGTTTCACTTTACAGGCCATGGGCTTGGAGATGCACCTTTTATTTACTAGTTATACACATACACACATATGTAGGTAATACCACAGAATAATCATTTATACAGAATAACGACTCTCTCTGGATCTCCAGCTTTTCTATTGTAAATAAATTTCAACGATTTTTATAATAATTTGTTAAATTGAGCCTCTACAAAGTAGCATAAGATTTACACAAATAAATTCATAGATTAATAAATTAAGATTTAATTTTGTTTAAAATGTTAGGGAAACATGTCATTATATCCAATGTATAGTTTATATAGCAAGTTTGTTCAATTTACATTTGTATGTAATGGTATGATGATTATGAATATTTTATATAGGTAGCTACATAGGTAATTACTTTTCGTATTGAGGACAGTTCATAGTACACATAAAATTGTATACACCTCGGATCTCGGGGTAATACAGCATATTTAATAATTACCTATTTAGACGAAACTATAAAAACATCATTCTTATTAAAATTCTTTTATCGACGACAAATTTTCCTATATTGCAAAATTTCATAAAAATAAATTTCCAATGAATGTACAAAATATAATTACCTACCTAGTAGAAAGTGATCTATAAATGAACGTAGGTAATTTTATTTTGTGCATTCTATAAGAGCCCAAGATTACCTCGTATTATAAAGTTGAACTTCATAAATTTTATCTAAATTATTTCCAAATTCGGTGATGTCATAATATATGTAATTGAAATAATGTCAACATATCTTAGATGGATACTCAACTTCCTTTAAAGTTATTGGAATAAATTCTAGGGAGAATCTCTTTTGTATTCTTGATAAATCATTTTAAATGCCGGAAGGATTATTTCAGAAAGCAACAATTTCAATGTTTCCATTTTTAAAAGATCAATGGAAAAATAATTGTCTTTATTTTCTGTCTTATATATATCTGATCAAAACGTTGCCCTCAGTAAACGTTGCCAGGGTTACAACTATAATAGAGTAACAAGATAATATCGTTACTACATAATTTATTAACACAATACAAATTTATTCAATGGCTAGTCACACTTATTTTCTGTAACCTGAATATTTGTTTGATACCTAGGGGTACTTTTCGCTTAGAAATTCTGTTGGTAAAGAAGCGAATATTCCATAGCAACAAGCATTTAATAAGTGTCTAACTTTCATTAAATTTTTTTTGTTAATTTCATAAATTAACAAAGCTATCGTATTTAATATTTCAATTGGCCAAATAGCCCAAAAGTTATTAGTTCTCACAAATCTAATTCCAAAAATTATTGAAATAAATCAAAGTATTTAGATTGGGATATGCATTAAATTAGCAGCTATTTAATTAAATGAACAAAATATTTAAAAAAAGAATTTACAGCTAACAAAAGCGAGAAAACTAAAGATAATCGTCCTTTCCTTAATACGCTGATAAAATATGTATATTAATAATGGCTATTTGGTTTCTTAATTGATGTACATTTATATGATTTGATTTAACGCTAACATTTTCGAAAACTAAATTAATTTCTACTAAGATTACCTACATAGTTACAATTAAACTTTTGACTTGGGTTTAGAGAACGGGAATGAGAAAAAATGATCAAGGATGATCCGCTCCAATCAAATACTGTAGATTTATGTCGTTACCCTGATCTATTTGCACTTTTGACGAGTGTGTAGGGGCACTCCAGCAGTACGATTTAGAAAAACGAAGTAAGAAATTCTAGCAATAACAAAAAAATACAAATGCAGTAGAGTAGGTATAGTCTACGAACTAATAAAAATCGAAAAACTGAATTATGAAATTTAGTTTTAAACACTACTTATCAATTTTTGGAGAGCCTACAGCTTCTGAAACAACTGATGTTGGACATGGCTGATTTGGTCAATGCTTCACGTATTCAATTTGGAAATGGGTGTTCGGACAGCAATTTATTTTATAGAGTGTATCAAATTATAGTTGGTATCATTTTTTCTGATTGATTTAGATAATCCACTAGCATCGACTTAGAGCCAGATAACCGAATTACCATAGAAATCATATAAAATTGAATTTATTTCAATAATTTTTAGATTATTTTTTCGGAACAGCCTGCCATATTTATTTAAATAAGTAGATTATATACCTACACAAAAACAAATTATGCTGTCCCATTGTTCCCTGTTTCCCGCAATGAACTTGAGCTAATTTCCTAATTTGGTTATTTTATACAGTGTATCAAAGTAGTTTGTATCTAATAACTGATTTAGATAATCCACTAACATCTACTTAGAGTAATACTCACCGAATTACCATAGCAAGCATATTTTGTTTGATTCAAATAGCTAACCATTTTAATAGTATTTATTTCAAACCTTATTGGATTTTATTTTGGAATAGCTAACCATATAATTGGAATTGTTTTAAAGATTATTAGAATTTGTTTTGGGAGATCGAATAATCTTTATATTTAGGTCCATTTTGGACATTTTATTCATCTAGTGAGAGTTAACACTTTCAAGCAAACACACTTTTTGATCGTCTTAATTTTGTATGGTCAAGTTGTATAAAATTTATTTTTTTAGTCCACAAATACATTGAATATATTTAAATATAAAAATAATTTATAATATTGTTTTCATGTACTCAGTAAATATGATTACATTGGGCAAAAAATGTTTCATAAGATGCAGTTCTCGCTGTGACATATCGAGGACATTATGTTTTTTATATTTTCAATTGAAATAAGTGTATTAACACTGAAAGAACTATCTGGTTCTAGGAGGATCATGTTGTGCCAATCAATAAAACAAAACAGTATCATGATACTGTTTTGTTTTACGGTGATACGGTGGCGTACGAATAAGCACAGCGTTTGTTTTATTGGCACAACATGCCATTTGAATACCTTATTGCATACATAGTAAATATGACCAGGAATATTTGGATTAACACAAGAAAACCATTTTGAGACAATACACTTTTTAGATAATCCCTTAGAGAATCAGTTTGTTTGACAGATTCATTTTTATTGTATTAGAGTTTGATATATACAATTGCAAATCAAATATTTATGTGTTGAAAATTTTACCACATAAGGATTTTTACTATATGGTGAGAGTCACTTTTGTTTTTTTGTATGAAATGTGAAAATAACTCTGTAGAATTAGATATATAAAAAATGGTACTACCTTATTTGTAAAATATGAAATTTTAAGTTAAATACAAATCTACATCCAAACTTATTATATTCGCACCAGACACTCCACTGAAGTACATGTTTGTGACTATTAAGAATTGGTTCAATTTTTAAACATATTTTAAGAAAACATTACAATTATAACAGTGCATTTAAAGGCATACACCATTTATTTAAACTATCTGAAACATCATTTAGCAACAACAGTTCTTAATTATTCATTCTAGCTTTGCTATTTAAAGTCTATGGCTTATACCATTGTGTGCCAGATAACTGAGGGAAATTTGTTCTGTGATGTATGTGGTGGATGGCAGAGCGGGGTGGCATAAATCAGGGTTGTTTTAAGGCAAAGAAAATTGTTCATATCTCAAATGCGGCAGAAAGTTGGGGGGAGGGCAGATAATCAGGGTTTGACTGTTTTGTTAAAATATGTTAAAGTTATTATTTAAGTAAATATTTAAGTTTGGATGTAGATTTGTTTTAAGTATAGGTCTTTTTATGCATGTTCCAAAAATATGACTGTGCAAGGTTTGTACATATTTGGACATATGTCTGAGCTACGTTTTTTATATATTTGGAAGTATGTCCGAATAGGGTTAGTTTTTTCTGGAATAAGTTATTTTAATGATAATTTAGTGTAGTAAAATAACTTATTTAAAAGAAACAAATGAACCTAAGGATTTAAAAATACTGTCTGCAATCTGGCTAATACCATACAGCAGATGTGTTGTTTTAAATATACCATCCACTGTGTGGCAAAGTACAGTATATTGAAGAATATTTCATTGTCAATAACACTGTGTTTTTAAATAGTTTTTTGCTAATAATAATATGCCATACTTAGCCACATGGCAGATGGTCTATTTAAAACAACATATCCACTATGTGGCTACAGGCTAAGTATGGTGTTAGTTTTAGCCCCATGGTGGACGCCAATGGTATTTTATAAATCCTTAGGGTCAGTTTTTCCTTGAGAATAAGTTATTTTACTAAACTAACTTATTCAAAAAGAAACTAAACAGTAAAGAATTTTTTTTTAATATTTAGAAAAAACAGGTTCGCCGTGTGGCTAAGTACTGTAAAAATATTGCAAACAATTCGTAAAGCCTACAAAAATTCACTTACAATCAATCTTAGTTTCTTGAAAACATATAATATCAGCATCAAGTTCATCTAGAATAGCCTTTAGCTGTTTAGGCATGGCACGAATGCCATTAACATTCCAAGAGACAATATTAAGCATCATAAACAAGTATTTTCTATTGGTTTAAATATTTTTTCCTAAATTAACAGCTGATTTATTTTAAAAAGGATAAACAACCGAATATACTTTTTGCTTTTAAATTTCAAATATTTTGTTTTAGCAATTCGTATTCTGTCATTTAACATAATTATTTATTCTTTTATTGTGACAAAAATATTTGTTTTGTAGCGGTAGCTAGGTTTTACTTTCACTATTGCATAACAATAGTTGACGTCTTCTGGGTAACAAATAGCCTGTTTTGACGGGGAGTAAAACCCGTCTTAAAATTTCCTGCCACAAAGTCTTTTGGGGTGTTTTCCCTTTTACTACTTTTTATTTATATCATTAAATCAATAGCTACTTTACTGCTAATTGAATTTTTTTATTATTTGGAATATCAAGAATGGAATTATAATCATGAAATTACAATCAGTTCATTATACCAATTTTTGTGAAGTATTATATGTCCAACGAAGATATGGAAAGACAGAACTCGTCCAAAATTCTGCCTGCTTCTCGATTTTTAGATAGAAAAGGTAAATATGGAAACATTTTTAATGACAATACACTTGTGAGCAAAATGAATTAGAATTTTCAAATTAGTTCAGACATGAATTTTCTTGTTCATTTTCTAAATAT
>JAUYWI010111138.1:0-10902 GCA_034780595.1 Parotoplana pacifica
CCTCGATCGCTTCGCTCTCTCGGAATCATAGATGTCCTCGTATAGAAAAGTTAAACTTTTCCAATTTCAGGAAAATAATTAATTCTATTGAGGACAATTCATAGAAGTATAAAACTGCATACACTTCCAGCAAGAGTCGGATCTCTGTATGTTTATTTATTACTCTATGGGCTACCTTATCAAGTGCAGATAAGGTTAAAGTCCAAATCAAATCAAAAACCACAAACTTCATAAAAAGTCAAAACAATGGTCAAGGTTTCGCTTTATTTAAGCTTCTTCAGGACAACAAATTAAAATTTAATTTTAAAAACTTAACAACGTGTTTATTTTATTAATTTGCGTATAGTGTCCCATAAAAGTAGTATATATAATTTTAATTACAAAAATCCAAAAAGTTATGTTAATTTGTTTCTTTTGTCAACATTTTATAAAGTAAATTATACTATTTATTTTTTAGAAGCTACAAATCCAAATAATAATTATGTAGATAGATTTTGTAATTGATATCTGTTTATCAACTTCTGCTTCCATTTGATTCTGATTTTATGAATTATAGATTTATGACGTGTTTTGTTATTCATTTTGTGCATTTAGTAACCATAATTTTTATCAAATTTGTTTTCAGTTTTATAGTAATTATTTTTTTACTGAAATATTTATTTTTCAAAGGTTTAAAATTCAAATAGTTATGTATATTCTAAGAATACATTTAATCAGAGACAATGGAGAAGAGTTAATAAAATGGGTTCTAATTGGAATTTTAGATGAATGTAATCTATGAAATTTCAAGGCAATAGCATTAGTGGGAACCGGGATGTGAGAGAGTGGATAAGGTTAAAAATGGCTCAAAGGAGAAAAAGAAAAGAGATATGCTGCTGTGGATCAAGAGTGATAGTAAATGTGATTTGTGCTTTACGCACCTCAGGTTGGTTGCATAGAAGATGGAAGGATAACTTGGGGACCATCTAGGTGGAGTGGTGATGAGTCTACCAGTCTGGGTTGGAGGAGAGCTAAATGGACATATCGGTGAGAGGATCGATGCAGCAGACATCATAGACATTCATGTGTTGGGATAAGAAATGAAGGGGGGAAAGATTGTAGACTGGGTAGATAACATACAGTGGGTAGTGGTGAGACAAGCAACCAGGGGACTAAAGAGGTAGCAAAAGATGTGCTGGATAATACACCAAGAAAGACAGCAGAGATATGGTGGTGGTACACAGACGTACAAACTAATATCAAGGAGACATTTGAGAGAAAAAAGGACAGGGACTTGAACTGAAGTGAGCAGGCGAATAAAGCATCCAAGAAAGCAAACAAGGCAGCAAAAAGGGCAATGGTCAAAGCAAAAGTAGAGGCATATGACGACCGGTATAACATCCTAGAAGAGAAAGATGCACTCAAAAAGCTACTATAATCGTAAACACTGGAATCAGGAATTACAAGATGTAGGTATACCAAGCAAAAATAGTGAAAGGTACTGACAGTTAAAAGGAGTATTACCATCAGGTTATGAATATGAAAAACGCGAAGAATAGAAGAAGCTAAAGAAATTGAAGTAGAGGAAATGAGCGAGAAAAGTATCCAGGCCATTAATGCATATAAAAAGAGAAAGGGCAGTTGGACCAGTTGAAGCATGGAAAGCACTTGATAAAACAGAACAAAGAGATTAACAGCAGTGTTGAATGTCATAGAGACAACTTATGTCAGAAGATTGGAGACGAAGTACCTTGATCCCAAGCTCTAAAACAAAGGAGACATCAAACTATAAGCACACACCCTGAAATTGTGAGAGAGAACTGTGGACAAAAGATTGAGAGAGTCAGTGAACAGTGACGCACCAGCAGTTTGGTTTTAGCGAAGTGCAACAAATTGCGCTGCGGCAGCAGGTGATAGAGAAGTACATGGAAGAACGAAAAGACATGAACTGTGGAACTGGATGCAGCTGAAGGGAGTAGAAGAGAAATGCAACAGACTCATCCAAGACATATACAAAGGGTGTACAACAAGGGTGAGGTGTGCTGCCGAAGGATTTCGAGGTGACCGTGGGATTTAATCAATGATCAGCCCTTAGTCCATTCTTTTTGCCTTGACAGATAAAGTCCAGAGAAAAGCACGGTGGGATATGCTGATCGCAGATAATGTGGTTATGGGAATGGAGTCAGGGGCAGAGGTAGAACAGAGACTAGAAATGTGGAGAGCAGCAATGGAGGACGGAGGAAGGCAAATTAGCAGGCAGAAAACAAAGTATTTGACATTGAGAGCAAGACCTACGTCAGTAAAGGATGAAGAGGTGAAAATGCAGGGAGAAAAGCTCAACCAGGTAGAGGAATTCAAATCCCTGGGTTCAATAGTTCAGGCAGATGGTGGGTATGACTGAGAAAGAGGTGAAGAAGATACAAACTGGATGGGTGCATGGAAAAGGATACCTGATGTTATATATGACAGCAAAGTATCAGACAAGGTGAAAGGTAAATGTGTAAAACAATGGTGAGACCAGCAATGCTGTATGGGATGGAGACTGTGACTACTACAAAAGAACAAGAAAATAAAATGCAGGTGGCAGAGATGAAAATGCTATAAGGTGTCATTTAGAAATTGACGAGATTTGGCAAAGTGAAAAATGAAAAGATGAAGGAGAAGGTGACTATTGAAGAATTAAAAGGAAAGCGAGGTGGGGCTCTCGTGGTGAGGAGGGAGGTGGACTATGTGGGTAGAAGAGTCAGAAAGATGAAGGTGGAGAAAAGGAGGCGTTGAAGATCCAAAAAGAAATGGGAAGACTGCATCCGTGAAGATATGGAGAAGGTGGGAGTGCGAGAGGATGATGAAATGGACGCAAGAAGTGGAGGAAAAGGTTCGCACCTCATGACCCCCACCTAAATGTGAGATAAGCCAGTAGCAGGTGTAGATCGGTATAATCAAATTTATTCAGATATCTATGTAGATTATCTAATCAATTCCAATTCTTTTTTTTGACATATATAAATATGCATCAAACAAAATTTGATTATTTCCCTCTCCCTCTCTCGTCACTATTCGTGAGGTATCTACTTAATCAAATTTTACTGTCACGTGATGGCATCTATGCACCTACGTGGATAAATATTTAAAATAACAAAAATAGAAAAATCTTGCCATAGAGAAATAATTAAGAAATGTTGTCTATTAAGAAAACACGTGTTCGTTTTGTTTTAGAGCCCTAACAAAAGAAGTTTGGATTTTTATTCTTGGACTACTGTTTGTAGCAGCTTTGATTTCTTATCTTTTCGCTAAATGCAGTCCCTTTTCCGCCTGGAATCTTGGCCTCCCATTTTCTATCGCTGATGAAATGCGCTACGCGGAACATTTGTGGAACATTGTGGGATCTTTTCTTATGCAAGGTAAGATTTTATTATGTTCTACCTGTATCACTTTATTGTATTGATTTTTTGTTTTTTCTGTGGTTCGTTTTTTGTTTCAGAGGCACTTCAGAACATTAAATCGAATGCACCGAAAGTCCACTAACTATTTCACTAACGATTACTTTTACATTAGCGGTGTAGCACCTTTGTAGCCAAATTTCCGAGATTAAACTTTTTAAGTAATAAAAGCTATGATCTGACTGAGTTATACCTAATATCACCCCAATCGGTGCTTTGGAAGTATCTTTAGGGGCTGTACCACTACAAAAGTTTAACAGCAAAATGATTGTAATCTCTGTTTGTTAATCATTTACTGCATTGTTATTCAATTTTATATGATCATTCAATATCCATAATATAGTGTTGTATACTGTGTCATTTTTCCCAAAATAGATAGAAATCAGAAAGAAGCAGAAAATATCAAAGGACTGTCTTTAATTTTGCTACGTTTAATCTGTGATTCAATCATCTGTTAGACGGTTTTTTTGTTGGAAGGGTCATTAGATATTTAAAAAAATACAATATCGGTCATCTGTTAGATATTGGAATCTGGTCTAACGGATGCCCCGATAATATTTGTCTGAGACTGGGCGTGATCTCCATGGATTCCCCCAGCCAAATTGGAGCAGAAAACCAGTCCACACACTCCCTAGCATCCCTCCTGAAACCGGGATAACCAATCACAAATTGTACGACGACCCCGAAGATCCGTGTCTGACGATTGAAGATAACAACATCAAGAAGGAGAACGCTCTCAAGACTATCAACAAATAGTATGAGGATTTTAGCATCTACTCTGACGGCTCGGTCGCAGATATTGGTAAGGGTGGAGAAAAGAAGGTTTTATTATTTTTGTCAAGGAAAGCAACACCATCAAGGAAGAGGCAGTCACAGTAGGCCCAATATGGGACAGCTGTTTCTATGAGAACAGAACGATTGAAGAGGCCACCAAGTAGCTCACTGGCTAATATTTCATCTTTACAGATCCCAAACTGTACAGAGAGACCAAAATGATGGCCCTAACCAAAAGAACTTGGTCTAACCTGATTAATCCGAAGAATAACCGAATCATCTTAGAATTAGTTCCCTCTGATTGTGGCGTTGATGACAACAAGATCTCCAGCGCCTAATTGTCAAAGGTACTGAGAAGGACGCCATGTTTGTCAAGATTCCGCTGAGACTCGCCAAAGTGGCTATGTATCACCAGCCATCGTTTTGGTCATTTGATTATATTTGATAATTTAAAAAAAGCAAATCTAACCATTATTTTGATTTTTTTTAATACCTACAAAAACCATAGAAATACTTAAAACCAGCTAAATCGTGATTCTTTGTATCTCAAGAACATCATTCATTGTTTCTCTTTAATCTTATTTTTAGGTCAGGACTTTTATCCATTTGCCATGTCCTCTCGCTCAGTGCTGGGAATATGGTGGTTATTTACAGTGATTGTTTTCAGTGCTTTTAAAGGTACTTATGGATTCTTTTTGTTTTAAAACATCACCTCACCTCCCTCAGTTTTCCAATCAATTCTCCAATAATCATCCTCTCCCTCACCTTTTCATTTCTCACTTTGTCAAGTCTTGTCAGTCCTAAACACCACCTAAGCATTTTCATCTCTGCCACCTGCATCTTTTCATCCTGCCCTTTTGTAGCAGTCACAGCTTCTATCCCATAGAGCATTGCTAGTCTCACCCTTGTCTTATACAGTTTACCTTTCACCTTGTCTGGCACTTTCCAAATATGTTACAAAACATTTAGAAGTACTTTTATAGAGTACTGATACAATCGAAAATGTTTCATTTTATTTTGTAGATTTTAAAACCAGCTTATGTGAATCACGCCTGCATCACGGACTATTCAGTTCTTTTCTATCTTGCAAACTGCTACTGTGATCAACTCTATCTGGTTAGTGAAAAAATAAATCCAGCAGCTGGAGCATTTTTGGTAGCAAAAGATTCGCCTTACGAAACTCTTCTAACTCACTAGTAAGACAAAATAAGTTTCTATCGGTGAAGTCGGTTAAATAAAGAATAAAATCAAAGACAATATTTATAGAAATAAAAATGATCTAAAAAATGAGATGCGTAAGTTTGATACATTCTCCCTTCGAGTTGATGGTCGCGAGAATCTTGGAGATGCACAGGAGAGTTCAACAGATGACTTAATATGTCGATATCGGTTAAGTCGCTTTCCAGCCATCTGTGGTAAACCTTGGAAACTCTCCTGCTGAGCATCTCAATTTGACATCACAATTTTAGCCAGCGATTGTGCTTCTTCCGGTTTCCGTATCAAGGAAGCACAACTTATCTCCAAGATTCTCCCGACCATCAACTTGGAGGAAAAATGTATCGAACTTGCGCATCTAATTTTTAACATCATTTTTTTAAATTTCCCTGATCATTCTATCTTTGATTTTGTACTTTATTGTCTATGCTTCAATTGTTACTTTTGTTGGTTTTGAATATTCCTTCTTAATTTTATGTGAACAGGGCGTTTTATGCCGAAAATTTATAATTATATAACAATTATTTGTCCAGCAACTCCGGGATTTTGGAATTTTATTGCTAATAGAATTAATAGTGGAACATTCAATGTTTTGACAAATAAATGTGATTACCGTTAAGTTTTTAATATTCATCACATCCTCATTCTCTATTATTGTTCTCTTGACTCCAAATGATCAAAACAACGGTCTACACTCGCATACTTCGATTATTATTTGTAATTCATCAATAATCTGTGTTATACCTGCCGATTGGTGCACATTTTGTCTGTCCATATTAATTTCTTTTAGTATAAAACAATTGAAGAAATCTGGCTTGATCACTAAATGGATTATGAAGCACTGGAAGCCAATGACGATTGATGGGAAGGACTGCAACTCCGGAAGCTCACTGGACGAATCCGCTCCGATTTCCATCAATAAACTCACTGGCACTTTCATTTTAATTGCATCGCTTTATGGCCTCGCTTTCTTTGTTTTAATTTTTGAAACTGGTTGGACCAAAGTGTTGAAAGATAAAGAAAGCAAATGAATTCCCATTTTAACTATTTTTAGATTCTGATGGCTGAACTATTTATGACTGCCTGTATTATCGAACTATTAATGTGTATTTTATGGGAAGTTACTTTCGGGATGTCATACAAGTTTTAATGGGAAAAGTACAATTATTCCTTGTTAACTGAAAGTAATTTTCAGTTAGTTACAAATAATAAATCTATTAATGTTTATTCAATTTATGATTTTAAGATCCTTGGCTGTTCTCAGTGATATAAAAAATTCATGGTTTGATTTTGACAGCAATGTGACAGATTCACAAATATTTCTATGTGTGGTATTTAAAAGTAATAATAAAAAAATGGAATACTTTGATAAAAATATACTACTTATCTATATTAATTATTATAAAACTTCTAACAAATCAACATGAAGCAAGAAAATGGAATTGTCTACCAAATGTTTATGAAATTTGGCTTCGAGATTGATTTTTTGCAAAAGTATATTTTCGCCAAACCTCATTTTTTCAGTGGGCAGGCATACACAACAAAAACTCCGCAAGAGAATATAATAAACAGGTTCAAAATTTTATGCAAATCGGTTTGGTCGTTTCTGAACAAATTTGAAAAAGACTTTGATAAGGGTTCTCGCCTTCCCCTCCCACCCCTTCCTCATCTACAAAGGCTAAGAACAACATCAACAAGAAAGCACGACTGTTAAAAATAAAATATTTATTATAGTTATAATAAAAGTACAGTATTTTACCATACTACTCATTTAAAAGTAGTCACAATATATAAAAATTGCAGAAAATATTTAAAAATGCAATATTTATAACACAGAGAAAGCATGGAGAGTATCACCGCCCGTGCTTTTAATGGCGATGTTCTAGAAATGTTGAAAGCAAACACAATCTGTCTTCAATCCAACAATTATTTGAACAATTGGCAAAAAATGCGAATTCTATGGTCTTATAATTCAAATGGTGTCACAGAGTAAAACGGGATACTGTCATCTAAGATCAAAAGCTGGTTACAGAACTGCAGCTTTGCTTCTATAACTTGTGTGAACAGTCTTTCTCAAATTTGTTGATCTCTTTTTTAACCAAAATTTATATTGTAGCACGTTTCATACACTAAAACAATTAAATAGGCACACTCAATCGAATTTCACATGTACAGCAACATTTAAATTCACACATGGAAAATCTGTGAGATCTTAAGCATGAAAAACAATTGGTTGTTAGGCCATAGAAATAGACTACTGGCGTTGACACGGCTTATTTCATTTAACAAACGGCACCTAAAGGTTGGAGTAACCTCTATTGACATCTCTATGGTAATCAGCGTGATCGTTACAACCTCTGGGACAGACAAAGGGAAACCCTATCGCATAGAATTATAAATTGTCAATTTAAATTTTATCTTACAAACTCTTTGGGATCGAAAATCTCTTATGAAGCATTACTATTAGAATTGAAATCAAAAAATAATAATGTTGATATTTCAAATTACTTCAGAGATATTTCTTGTCCAAGTTGGCCTTCCAGTAAGAGTCAGCTTGGTGCCATGCTAATTATAGAATGTTCTTCTAGAGAAAGAAGAAGAATGTAAATAGTTTATTTCTATGATTTAACCATAAATATTAAATCCTATAGAGCGGTAAACTGAACTAAAACATAGATTTAAAAAGCTCCAATGGGGGCAGCCATTAAATAAGGAGACATTTCTCCATTAAAAACTGAATCTATGTATATAAAGAAACAATTCTAACCAACTTGGCCACATATTTCCCGCTTTAGATCTCTATAATTCACTAATGGTTTAACGAAGTTCTTAATTCTTGAGGTAATCGTTGTATAATTACAAATCATTAGAAAACAAAACTACTAATTTAATGTAAGTCAATTGTTTCCAACGATGGCGCTTAACTACAGCTGTTGTGACTGGTTAAATAAGTATATACTTACATAATTCTGTCATCCCAACAAAATTAACAAATTAATACTTATTAAGGAATGATACAGATGAAGTCAATACAAACGAAAATATAACAAAGCAGAATTAAATACCCGGCTATTATTATTACGTCATAATGTACTTATTACGTCCCAATGTACTTTGTACAAGAAACCGTTAAAAAACTAACAATCAAAAGCTTCATTGTTGCATGATAAGGGCCCATTTAATTTCTAAATGGTTCAACATCCCTGGGACATGATAAGCTGTGCAGATACAATTTTAACAAAGTTGGACAGAATTGGGTCATCTGATGAAATATTTCTAAAATTAGATATCTTTGGGTACACAACATAGTATCTTATTCCGTTTCTCATTTTTGAAATATTTTATTATTTTTATTAATGGAAGTTATTTATATTATTTTGATGAACACCAAAAGCACTTTATTGCGTTTTAAAAAAATTTTGTCAACATCTTAAAAGGTTTTTTGGTCTCTATATACATATTTTGTATTATTCCTGTGGTACACATTTGTGCGTTTTGTCAATTTCATATTCAGTTTTGGAAGGTAAAATTCTGTTTTGTTATATTAATAGGTGAAATTCAGTTTGAAAATATTTTATGATTCCTACTAAAATTAAAAAAACAGTTGTTCTTTGTTAAAAATATACTTCGTATTTACATTACTTGCAAATGATAGCCCAGGAGAGCTGTTTCAGCCTCATCAGCCAGGCATAATCACAGCCTCAGCAATAATATTTTCTTATATTTCATATCAAAGCATAAGAAGAGAGAAAATAGAAGATTTTCAGAAGAAATATGTTGGAAAGCCAGTTATCTATTACTAAATATTTACAATTCCGTATTATAATTCGAAATTAAAAAATATAATTATCTATGAAATATGTACACTTCTTTATTATAATTTATAAGGCTTTTTGTTGGTTTTATTTAAAATTCAGTAAACGTGTATTAAACTAAAATTCTATAAAGGAAAACTTCATTAATAAATTAATAAGTATCAGTCAAAAATGTTTGTTTATTGTCAAAAACGTCATCGGTATAGTGAGACTGAGATTTATAAGTTTACAAAATTATATATTATTATTCTTTAAATGTATCACATTACTAGCGACAACTTCATAACATTATATGCCAATCACATCAGATAAACGTCACAAACATTTGTATAAATAGCGATGGATTAGATAGTTCAATCTCTAAATATTTTTACACATTACGCGTTTTACAAAAAAGACAATTGTAATTTAATGAATATGAACAATTTCAACCCAATACTTTCTGTGGATATCAAGTTCTTGGACAACAATACCTTCATTTGTGAGGCACACAGTCTGTTTGAGGTCGAGTACAATTTTACGGTGCTGACTTCCAGAGCCAAAGTTTTGAATAGAAAGAATGTTGTCAGGTTTGAGCAGCCAAATCAAGCGGTGTTGTGGTCAAGTGAGAACTGCAGCTGCTGACAGAAAATGGGAAATGGTTCTTATCAAAACAGTTACTGTTCGTGATGTTGAAGTAATTGAACACAAAGTAAGACTTGTTAATGGAGGTTCACCAAATAAAGGAAATGTTCAGTTTTGGCATCATTATGCAGATACTTGGAGATATTTATATTAGGTGATGCTGAAGGTTCACAGGGCAGAATAAATATGAAAGTAGTGTGTCGTGAATTGGGCTTTTCTTCCTTAGTTGCTCCTGTTTATTATAGAAGATGGGCATCATCAGGAAATTATGCCATTCACTATTTAAAATGTAAAGGAAATGAACGAAGTATCCTTGATTGGTCCTTCGTACATAGATTTTGACGGCCGTAATGGTAACGATAGACCTACTGGAGTTTTTTGTGGAAAACGAAGAAACATTTTTGAAACTCCTAATCCATCTATGCAGGTAACTCGTCTAGCAATAAAACTTCTAACTCATGAAAAACCAGAAATCAACGAAGATAATCTATTCACTTGTTCTTATATTGTCAATGGAACTCAAAGTAACATATTCGAGTTTCACAGAAGGCGATTTAATTCAACAACCTCTGAATTGCTCAACTCTTCTTCACAAGTTACACAAACAAATTTTATTAACAATGAAAAAGTCAAGGTCACTCATACATTTCGTTATCGGGCAACTATGGATGACGTTGAGGATATTTTCTACTGCATATTGCAAAATACCCAAAAAAAACAAAAGATAAAATCACCAACTATCACTTTAAAGTACAAGAAACCGTTGACTGCAGTCAGTCTATGGTCTAGAAACAGAGAAATCACTTCTAATCAACAAGTTAAACAAGTCAACAACCTTCTATGTAGGTCCAATACTGAATTGGATGGCCTTGACATAGTTTTGAATTACACTTTAAACTATACAAGTAGAACAAATGGTCATTTCTGAAGTTAATAAAGCAATTTTAGAAATAACTGAGGACGTAGAAGGAAGACTCACAATATGTTGTACAGCAGTTCAAACTTTACGATCTGGAAAATACAGAAAGGAGAAATGTGTCACTCTTTTTAATGGT
>JAUYWI010111149.1:0-10901 GCA_034780595.1 Parotoplana pacifica
AGCATTCTTGTAAATACTCCATCAATTTGGTTTATCTGCTTTGTTGTCAGCGTCCATGTTTCAGCACCATACATAAGTACAGATTCAACTGTAGCTGTAAAAAGACGTCTTTTAAGTTTCTTGCTTGAAGTAGATATTTTTGGTGTTATTTGTCATATTGGTTCTTCAGTTAACTGTGGCCATTACATTTCTTATATATTTCTTGTATATTGTTGGTAAAGAAAAAAAATTCTGAATTTTTATAAAACTTAATAATATATCAGACAACAATAAATATAATTTAGTTGTACAATTGTCTATGTTTTTCTAATTTTATAGGCAATTTAGAATTAATGTCAAATAAACACTTGAACAGTTTTGAGATAAAAAATAATGAGGCATATTGGACCCTCAGTATAAAAAACATTTATTTACTAATTTAACAGTAAAACATATCAAAAATAGAAAACATAAAAGTATATGTCTAGAAACACAGTCACATTGAAAATGAGTGTCATCTTTATTTGCTCCACCACACGATTCGTGGCACCACCTTCCACATTGGGAACATTTTACTAAACCCTTATTTGATTTTGAATCACAATATTTTTCATGCAATATAAACATTCCACTGAATCATCATTGGTGGTTGCATGCAAAACTGACTTCAAAATCTTCTTCTTTCTCTTGATCTGGTCTCCGAAATTTTCCCATTATTTATTACTGATTTATCTTTCTCACAAAAGCCAGACATTTCAATTTCTTGTTTGACATTCATTGTCGTCTGTGACTCCCATAACAATCATTTATAGGAAGAACTAGTCACTATAACAGTTAAACCTCCTTTCCTACCATTTGGCTTTCTGAAAGATTTTGGTACAAGTTGAGTTACATTCATTATGTCTTTGGAGAAACATTTGCCTTTGATGATTTGCGAGAAGTTTCTTGAAAGATAGTCGAATTGGAAGATGTAGCCATATTGCGAGAAAAGTGTCTTAAAAGATAATTGCATTGGAAGACATAGCCATAGATATACCAGGTTGATCCAGAGATCGAGATGCAGCCATGGTGAAAGCAACTGTCATTGGGACTTCTTGCGTAATATCAATAATTTAAATGTTGGTGGTCTTATTTGGGGCACAATCAGTTTTATTAAAATCGTCTCTGTGAAGAGGAACTATACCAGTTTTGTCAATGGCACTGCTACTTTCAAATAAGCGACTTATTTAAAACAATGTCACGATAAGCCCTGGATTAATTCGCAACCACCTTTTAACACTGTGTAATAAGTATTCAAAGGTTTCATCATAGCGATATCTAGCGGTGTAGTCCATGAGTACAGTGAGGTTGTAGGATTAGTATTGTAACATGGGTTTAATGTGCCAAGTCAATTAGTTCTATGTTTTTTGGTATGGGTTATGTGTCCATCCATGATTAAAAGCTTGGGATTTTCTTTTGTCGGGTGGACATGGTTTATGAAGTGCCTAAACCATTCAACAAATATATTTCCTTGCATCCATCCAGACGGATGGTAAGAATATCCTGTAGAAGGTGGAGCACCATCCATTAATTTCATTTTCATACGGATACACGGAAAGATTAAGTACGGAGAAACTAATTGACCGCCAGCAGACATTTGCAGATATCAGACTTCCAGCTTGTGATTTGTCTTTTATAGCAAAGACTTTCGATGGGTTAGTTTGCACTGTTGTATAAAAAGTTTCATCCACATTGAAATTGTGTGGAGGATATGGATACCTATCCATTACGTCTTCAAGTAGATAAAAAAACTTGTCAACATTGACTTTATTGAATCCTCTAGCACGAGCTGCTTATGTAGCTTCTGGAGTACGAAAGAGATTTCTGGATGTCGTTTCTAAAAGCCATAAAGCCTGTTTTCTTCAGCTAGACATATGGCACGATTGAAGTTATGTTGAATATGCTTTTTTCTGCCAGTTGAAAGGCTATATATTGGACATTGAGGGTAGCAAGTCCAAAGAATCTTGATTCCATATCAATCAGGTGCTCAATAAGCTGTTTTTCCTGATCACTTGTAAAAACAGCTGCAAATACACCAGCAACCCAAAAATGCAAATATATAGATAGCATAGGTAAACACATGTGAATAGTTATGGCTTTTTCACTATTTTTTAAAATAATGAAGTGCCAACCTTAGAAATACCTTTGGCCCTAATATTATTTCCTTTTACTCTTCGCTTAAACGTTGTTTTGGGTACATTAAATTGCTGCCATACGATAACCCATTTAATGGCTTTCTGTACTCTAACTACATCTATTGATTTTCTTCTTGTAATTACGCAAATCTACAATTCAAATAAAGACATTATATATAAAAAAATCATTAAAGTATGATGTGTATTTATTTCAGAAAAAGAAATCCATTTATATATTAAGGAGTGTTGAAATAATGCATAGGTCCATTATGCCCCATGGGTCCATCATGCCCTGTCTTCCCTAAAAATGTAATGATTCAACCATCTCAAATGTTGATTTTGATCTGCCCTTTAATTCAGCTAATGCTTATTTAGCCTTTTAAAATTTGAATAATAACTAGATAATGGAAAGAGTGACGGTTGTGTACACATAAAACTGGTTAAACCTCACCACTAAGGGTCCTAAGTCCCGCACCATATTTCTTGTTATTATTTTGCATTTTAATCTCTTACATTTTTCATTTCTGAATGGATTGTTTCATGGTTTTTATTTTCGGATTTTGAATATACTAGACAGTATTTTCAAGCACCGAGCTTGACTGGCCATCTTATCATGCTTAAGCTTGGGTGTAGAACAAGATGCACATGATTACTTAGTTTTGATTTGCTCTTGAAAAGGATGTTGTTTTTATGTTGAAGCTATAAATTTTACACATCTTTTGGTTGGATTATATTCATTTCTATGAGTTAGTACTGTCGAAGACTTTAATTTATAATTTTATATATTTGCTGCAGTAAAGATTTCATTCTACATATGGTCGTGACGTGCCTGATATTACAACCCCATCATCTTCCTCTGAATATGGTCGCGGCGTACCTGGCATTATCTACCTCTGGAGATGGTCGAGGCGTGACTGCTAATGCCTTCATCATCTGCCTCTTGATATGGTCGAAGT
The DNA here is from genome assembly GCA_034780595.1 of Parotoplana pacifica. Classification (NCBI taxonomy): domain Eukaryota; kingdom Metazoa; phylum Platyhelminthes; order Proseriata; family Otoplanidae; genus Parotoplana; species Parotoplana pacifica. The sequence goes on from JAUYWI010111149.1 coordinate 3,110, forward strand.
ACATGCAGTATTTTAGTTCAGCCTTCCTGCTCTGGTATTGGTCAAGATGTTCCAGGAAGCGCATCATTGTATAGTTCAGCTATTTAAGATTCATATCTTCCATTAAGTGTAAAAAATCTATGAGAGCGATGATGGAATAGCTCCTAAAAGTAAGAAAGATAAGGGTGTGAAGCAACTTTTCAATTTAGCAATTGTTGCTGATGCTTTAGAAAATTAAACTAATCTACTTAATCTATTTCTACTGCAGAAAAAACTAGATAAAATTGACAAAGATTTTAACTACAAGATAGCCACAGATTTAAGATTGACTAATATTCTTTATAGGCTAATGTTCCTGGTGCGATATAGCAAAATAAAATCTTCACCTATCAGGTAATGCAAGAATACTGGGCAATTTAAGACAAAAATTTTGGAAATTGTGGTTTAGCTCTAACAATAAAAATCAAAATGTACAATTAAGTGGTAATGTTGTCCATTTGCCCCTGTTAAAAGGCTCAGATGAATCACTAGTAATCGATAAATTTCTACTTATTGGCCCTGTTAACAAGCTATGTATATGCCGAAATTGAAAAATTATAGCCTAAAGCATATTCTTTTGCAAAAGCATGCCATATTGAAAAAGAAGCTTAACATGTCATTTCATATCACACAATTCTGTAAAAAACGGATTTGCTTTCAACAATGTCACCTATACGGTGCTTACCATATGTATCAACCTTGTAGACATTCAAAAATGGTGAAAAAGTCCATCCGAATTATGAGGAAATATTTACAATATTTAACTTCAGTGATTCCAAAAGTTCCTGCAGTCTTCCATCAAATCTCTGATTTCTGCAACAGAACCCGAACATGCCTGGGAAAATGTAGTGAGCAATCTGGCGAGGCTGTCCACTCAGATTTTAAACTTACCTGAGACTAATACAAAGTAATTTCCACCCATCCTAATTACAATGATTATCTTTTATGTGCTGTATGAGAATACAACTCAAAGCACATCAACTAAAATACATTGATAACATTTCTAATTATTGCATAAAATTTGTATATATTTTTATCATGCTTCGTAAATGAATTTTAATGCAACTAATATTAATTTATTAATATTATATATCATTACCAATTATTCTTGCATTCTTTGCATTTACCTTTTAACTGAATAGGTGTACAGAGAACTGTGTGCTATCATCAGCTTATTGACTTAATGAGCTTAGTTCACTGTAGGCATGGTAACTTTATTGCCACCCTGTATATAACAAATATGTTGATAAATCGATTATCTCAACTAATAGGATACATAATATCGTAATATGATACTTTAAATATGGATACTTAAATCTGTTGCAATACATCTATGATGCATAAAACATTTCGTTTTTTCTTATAATTTAGAGTCAAAAGTTCAAAATTTCCGCCATTTAGAAAATAAATCTATTTTGCGATTTTTTCAAATTTATACATTTTACACACTAAGGACCTACACCCGTAGGTAAACAAAAGTGTAATCCAATTGATTGGGCATATTTTTTCAACTAAATTTATTTCAGTTCCACAATGGTTCCTATAAATATCAAGTCAGTAAAAGATTGCGGTATTGTAATAAAGTGTAAAATGGCTTATTTCAACTTGCCATTTTCCTATTGTATTAATCAATTTCAGGGTCACATGATATCAGCCAATGCAATGATGGTAAAGCCATATAAAAAGCTAAATTTCATAATTTTTAACAAAAACTCTATAATATTAAAAATGATATTTTCAGGACACCCGAGAGCTCTATTCAATTAATTTATGACACTGTGTTTTGTCTCCTCAAATTTGACCTATATAGTAGGGTCGACAATTATCGATTTTTCACATTTAGGTTTATGTATAACTCAGCATTTTTTATAATAGATACGAATACCATTTTTAGAATTACATTACTGATGTGCTCAAGGGGAAAAGCCCACCTATTAGATCTTCTACAGTCCAAAATGATGTAGGCTGGTTATTGGAGCCTCCAGAAGTAGGGTCCCAAAAAGTAGACGGTCCATAGCCCGGATAAATGGTGAGGGTTGACGGCAGGAAGGGCATCCGGTTGTAAAAATCTATGCCACAACAAATGAGATGGGACATGTACAATGGGTGTACAACAAAGGTGAGGTGTGCTGCGATGCGGGTAAGTCAAAGAATTTTGAGGTGATTGTGGGACTTTATCAAGGATCTGCCCTGAGTCAATTTCTTTCTGTCTGACGTGTAAAGCACAGAGAGAAGCACCATAGATGACGTGGTTATAGGATTGGAATCAGGTGCAGAGCTAGAACATAGACAAAATTATGGAGGATGGAGGAATGCGAATTAGCAGGCAGAAAATGGAGTATTTGAGATTGAGAGATAAAGAGTTGAAAATGCAGGGAGAAACGTTCAATCAGTTAGAGGAGTTCAAATACCCGGGTTCAACAGTTCAGGCAGATGGTGGATCTGAGAAAGAGATGAAGAAACAAATACAAACTAAATAGGGTGGATGGAAAAGGATAACTGGTGTTATATGTGACAGAAAAGTACCAGACAAGGTGAAAGGTAAAATGTACATATAAGACAATGCTGAGCAGGAAGAAAATATGCAGGTGGCAGAGATGAAAATGCTAAGGCGGTCTTTAGGACTGACGAGACCTGACAAAGTGAGAAATGGGAAGGTGAGAGAGAGGATGACTATTGGACAATTGAAAGGAAAACTGAGTGAGGTGAGGCTCTGGTGGTTAGGACATGCGGTGAGGAGAGAGGTGAACTATGTGGGTAGAAGAGTCCGAAAGATGAAAGTGAGGAAAAGGAGGCGTAGATGACCTAAACAGAAATGGGAAAACCGTATCCGAGAAGATATGAAAAAGATGGGAGTCCGAGAGGATGATGCAATGGACAGCAACAAGTGGAGGAAAATGATCCGCCTGTCTTCCTAAATGTGGGAAAAACCAGAAGAAGTAGAAGATATTACTGATATTTATATCTTTCAAACAAAAAAAAGACTTTTGTAAATATCTCTTTTTGTTGTTGAGATATATCATATTATTGATTTGTCAATTCTGTGTGTACTTTAAATATTGAAAAATCAATAATATTAAATACCGATCTCAGCAACAACTATAGATATTTACAAAATTCTTTTTTGTTTGTTAGTCAGTGATATAATTCTAAAAATGGTAATACGTCTATCATAAATACTGAATTATAAGTATAAATGTGAAAAATCAATAATTTTCGGCCCTACTATAAAAGTCAAATTCAAGAGACCAAACATAGCGTCGTAAGTTAATTGAAAGGATGTAAATAATATTTGAACCTTTTAATATCAAAAGTTCAAATCAATCTTACAATTTGATCAATAGTTTCCGAGATATAAAAAATTGGCCTAAAATTAATGGCAGTACCTAAAAGAACAACCGTGAACTTCATTACACCAGCAAGCTACCAGAAGATACTAAACTGACCCCATAAAGAGAATTTTAAGTTTAATTGGTCAAAATCAAAGAAATTTATTTTTTTGGTTTTTTACTATTTGGAAAATAGTGCACTTTTATTACAATAACAAAATCAAAACTAATTAGCTATAATTGACTTTAAAAATAACATTTTTATTTCTCAATTATTCCCTGAAAAACAAAACCACTTGAAAAATCATTTTTATTAACTAAACAAATCGTATGTGTTAATTGTCATTTGAATAAGATGTAGCAACGCATCTGGAAAACAGATTTTAGGCTACATCCTAATGCCTTTATTTGATTGATAAAAATGATAAAACAAATTAAAAAGATTTATTGATTAAGCAGAATTATTAATCATAATATGTGTTAATCTATGTAAAAAGAAATATTTAATTTCATAAGATATTAAAAAATATTTTTGTGGGTTCATTCTTATTTGTTAGACATATCAGATAAACCCATTTATAGCCAGATATCTGAACTGCAGTCACCTCCGGGATAGCGAGCTTCATGACAGACAACCGGCCCATCAGGTTCAGCGCCAAAATCGACCAGAAATTCTGTATCCAATGTTAATCCACCGTTTTCTGTGTTGACATTAATGCGAACCATGTGACCCCCAACTCTGAGAAAATTGAAAACTAAATTTTAATTTTACGAATATAAATTATACATACAACTATCATTGTACATATGTATTTAGAAAACTAATTGGTGTCTGAAATATACATACCCTTTGTTGAAAAAAATGTTTAACAGAGATTTTTTAAATTTGTTGTAAATGTGCCACACAATGTACTTAACACTGGAAGGACGGACCGGTCATACTGATCAGTAGATGACATTTGAGAGGTAATAATAATGATTGTAAACATATAAATGTAAATGATCGCTATGATTGCAAAAAAAGTACACTAGATAATCTATCAAAAGGAATAAGCTATTGTAATAAAAATTATCTTATAAAATTGTAATTATACTTGTAAACTTTGATAGAAGAAAATCCGTCTTTGTAGAAAATTTCAGAAAAAAAATTACCTCAAAAAGATATTAAATTTTTTGTGTCAAAATGGACCATTTTTGAAAAATTTGGAACTTTAATTTTATGATAAAATTTGAACCGTTTTTTTAATGCTTTCAAATTTTGCATATTTACTACGGCCAACTCGTAGAAATGGAGTTTAATGATCGAATTCAACTAAAAACCATTAAAAATGATCTAGCAGCACATTTTAAGCTAATATTAACCATTTTCGTCATTGTCTTGCCATAAACTACATTTTATTAAAAATTTCATTTTGGTGAACCAACCCTTAATGGTCTCAGATCTCAGAAAACATAAATATGAAGAATCTCAAAATGTTGTACTTTGTTTTCGATGTCTTCTAGATTATATAAATCTTAGGATTGAGCAAACCAGAATGTTTCCTTGACATTTTAGAGCCGTTTATGTTTTTTGGGTATAGAGACAGTCAAGCGTTAAAATCGTTTTTTTATTAACTTTATTATATTTATTCCAAACGACCAAACCTTAATGTCATAATACACTATTTAAGCTATTTAGAGCCCTTTAATTATGATAAAATACAATTTTTACGGGCCTGCTTTGATATGGTGGATTTTGTAGAAGAGCAACCATTTAATCTGAAACATCTAATGTTTTAATACATTATTTCTACCTTCCTAATTCTAAATCTGAAATGTGAGCATAGTAGGATGTTTGGTTTAAATGTTAGAGCCACGTTAGTGATTTTAGCCAAAATATCTAAAACAACATTTCCACACGTTTTATTCTATGTAAATGTACCAAGGGCGAAAGTCAGTTTAAACAATAAAAAAGTAGTTAGCTCATGGAATTTTTTATTAATTAAAGAGCAAACACAGTTTTGAGTGTATTTCAATATTTATAATTTTAGCATATTTTAATTATTTTATCGTGTGAGCTAACACACTTTTTGCCATTTTTGGCTAATAATAATAATAATAGTGAATAGGTATAACAAAAGCATCTTCAAAATTAGTAAAAACACAAAAAGGAACTTTGTGATAGTTGTATGGGATTCGCGATACAGTTCATATCGTCCCAGAGTACTTTCAGACTGGGTCTCGAACAGGGTAGCTTATGGTGCATAGTCCAGCACGCTAACCACTAGGCTACTTTTTAAAAACTTTGATTCTGTTTACATTTTTTTTAAATCACCAGCCTTCGTTCATTTTTGAAAGTATCATTTAATGTATTAGTGAAATACTGTGGCTGCATACACAAATAGTATTCATACATACTTTATTAATTCGGGGTAGAATTGTTTGTCCCATGGCGTTAGCAATGAAGGTGTTACGTAAAGTCGTTTGCCATCCAAACTTAATTGAAGCATCTGAGGTCCACCTTCTAATCGTCTATTTTTCACCACAACTGGTTTAGGTTGACTCTATAATTCCGCAAAGTAAAATAACAGTAATAAGAAAGTAATACATCTTTTTTTATAGGAATACTAAATGAATAATAAATATTAATGAAAATTAGTTTTTGAACTAAAATAGCCAAAACTGTGCTTGAAATGCCATGATGTCCATGAATTTGATTTTTTAGACAAAATTCAAATTTACTAAGGTCTATAAAATTTTATTTATATCAACAATTCTTTCTTTTGCTTTTTTAATAAATAAATAATTCACTTAAATTATCAATGCAGTGTGAATAATATTGCTAGATGTGAAAGTAAAGACAGAGTCTCTGAATTTCCTCATGTCAATTACACACTACGAAGCATGGATAATGATTGGCAGAAATAATTTTATTCTTTGTCATTGGTGCTCTTTCATGATTGCCAATATTGGACCACAGGTTTTCGATGGAATTTTCATCAGGACTCTGTCCATGTCAGAAACTACTCATAGAACTGAATTACCTACAAACAACTTCTTGATTACGTTAGACCAATTGCAAGGTACATTTTCATCCTGGAAGGTCGAATTAATTACCAGCTGGATAGAGATCCAGGACTTCCAGGAATAATGTCCCGATCATCTTTACACTGGGTTCAAGAGCGCAAACTTGACTCAGTCAATGAAATTTTAGATATAACATGTATGTAGGTACTACAGTTAAGTGAAAAGTGGTCTTGATTGACTAAGTTCATTAAAGCAAAAAAAATTGTTTTTCAGATTTTTGAGGATAAATTTTTATTTTTATGAATTTTTTTTTACTAATCAGAAGAAAAGCTTAAAAACAGATTATACATTGAAATAAAATAACAGACAAATTGAGATTTTAATGTCTAACTATTATTAAAAACCATTGACATTAAATTATATAGATATCTATGGCACATACGCTAATATACATACATATGGATGTACGTGAAACCATTTTTGGCTGCTATAGCTCTTAATAGGCAATATTATAAATTTTGGATAAATGATATTTTAAAAGAAAGTAAAATTATTTCTGTTAGATGTCCATGTCTTCAATTTTTATACTTTTCCTTCAGAATTATTCGAAATTGAATTATAATATTTATTTTCAAATATTATTGACCTTTGTTAGGTCAAATACTTTAAAATATCATTTAGCTATCAAAAAGCCCATTAGCTTTTATACTATTCTTCTAAAAAAATATTTTACTTATTTAACAACAAAAATTTGACCTTCTTTGGTCGTTTCCATTCTTTTTTGTTGTCAATAGATTAGCCTGTTGTTATAATATTGCTATCTCTAACGACATTTGCTAAGTAAAAAGCTTATCAAATGAAATTTCTCATATGGTAACTAAAGTTTATATGGGCAACAAATATAAAATCATAGTTGTGTGACATAAATTATATGTAAATTAGCAAAAATAGTATGATATCTCTACCAACACAGTTGTTAACTGAAAAGTGGATCAAATAGAAGTTTATAATGGCAAATAAAATGTCATGTAATCAAGTACCTATAACACAGTGTAACATAATGTCAGTTTTTCGTGTTTATCTTTATTTTTCAATGTTTCTAGACTAAATCGATGCTGCTGATTCCGAAAATGTGAATTATTTGATATTATTGTCTGAAAAAAAATTATTGCTCTTATATTCTGCAGCACATGCAGTGTCGGATTGTGTCTCACCGATGGCTAACTACTTTCATACGATTTCTGATTGGTTGTAGGTTGTAGGTTGCATTGCATACCTCGCTCTGGATATTTCTAACTACTGATTGGCTGAATGAGTAGTATAAAACTGCTTAATCTCTCACATTTCTTCAAAATTCAAAGGCAACAAACAGCACAAATCTATTGAATATCCCAGTATTCCTTCTTCTATTTCTCCAGTTCCTAACTCTGAAGAACTTA
>JAUYWI010111160.1:0-10900 GCA_034780595.1 Parotoplana pacifica
TTAAGAAGATTTCTAGTTGATGTTAAATGCATAAAACAAGCCTCCGCATTTCAACCAGAGAAATCACAAGCAGTGCCAAGTTATTCATTGAATTTTCAAGCACAACTTTGCTTAGAGCTCAGTACATGAGCTTGGCAATATACGAGCAACTCCTACGTAATGTAAGTATAGAAATTGGAGTAGTCGAGTTATCAAAACCACCTACGTATTTCAACCAGAGAAATCACAAGCAGTGACAAGTTGTATTATAAACAAATATCTAGGTACCTACATACGCACATCCATCGTGGAAATCACAGATTTTTGCGACTAAATAAATAAATATTACAACACATCGACATAAATTAAAAGCTATCACTTGACATTCATTTCTGCTTCTTTATCTTCTTGGTTTACCAAACCTTGTCCAGCGAAATATTTAAAGGATTCAATAATCTTTCCAACACGATTCCGATTTCTCTGGAACAATTCAGAGCATGCCTCATTAAGCTTTGGTCAAATGTCTGTCGTGGTTGTTCGAACTTGCATTTCCACAGCTATTTCATGGCATTCTTAATTATGGTCGAATGTCTGTCGTGGGTGTTCGAACTTGCATTTCCACAGCTCTTTTATGGCATTCTGAATTTTGATCATCCCCTGAAGGATATTTCGCTTTTTTCCAATTGGAAAAATCGTTTTCTAAAAATACCATTTCTATATTCTTCACAATTTCAAGTTTGTTTTGAAAAATGAGGAAATAAGTTGTTGTTTTCGCGTCTTCATCTATCAGCTTCAAATGCTTCTTTCTTTGATTTTCTGCCCAACTTGGTTGTAGTTTAGCGTTTGACATTCTAAAATGAAATAAAAACATTGTCGTAAGACATCTAGCCACACACATTGTTCATTTGATGACGCTCTATACGCTGAGTTAGAAAATATTATTGGGCGCACTTTCTTGTTGGAATATTTTTCTTTTTTCTTCCCTGTAAGAATTGACAAAATTCTTCTTCCCTGTAAGAATTGACAAAATTGAATTGAATTTAATATGTAGGTACACTAAGTATAAATAGTCATGAATTATTTCAAAAATTGCACTTTAAATAAATTTGGAAACACCAATTATTAAAATCCGTTTGTCCCTATCGGCAGTATAAGAGGCAGACTATGCTTGTTTATAATTCGTTCATATGGAGAGCTATTGATAAGATCTTTAACATTTAGTGCGGATATTTATCAATGAAATTGCCTCGGAGTGGTTTCCTGCTAACAATTGAAAATGGAAATGAAATCTTGCAAATTCGATCGATTACATCGATAATGTGTGTAGGCAACTCTTTCTGCAGAGAAAGCAAAATTACTCTATGGTCGAAAGTACTTTATTACACAGAGCACACCGCAAAAAAAATCCGTAAAAAATGGACAGTTGCCCGTGAAACAAAATGCCGGCCTACGATCCGTTTTTTACGGCTTTTTATTAACAGCCCACTGTCCGTTATTTTATCGATAAAAACAGCTACCAGTCCGTTATTTTACCGATAGAAAAACGGTCCCCAGGCCGTTATTTTATCAAGAAAAATAGCTCCCAACCCGTTATTATACAGAGAAAACACAGCTCCATACACACTGCTCCCAGAACTTTAAATCGAAAGAACAATAGTTAAAATAGATGTAGGAAGTATATTTGAACACAAACATGAGAATGAGTACTACAATCTGTAGATAAATAACACACAATTTAGGTATTTAAATAAACATATTGTCATATGTACAATTACAGGGATTTAAATATAAACTGTTCAGAGCAGAGGCCTAAATATTTATATGACAAAAGCACAGTTTCAGGAATATAAATAAAAAAGATGTCATATGTACAATTTGAATTTTTTTAATATATACTGTTTTTTATAAATATTTCAGGGATATAAATATAAACTGTTTAGGGCAGAGGGATAAATATTTATGTGGTACACGCACAATTTCAGGGATAAAAATAAAACCTTTAGTCCAAATTTCAGCGATTTAAATATAAACTGTTTAGTGCAGAGGCATAAATAGTTATATGGCAGAGGCAGTTTCAGGGATAAAATAAAACCTTAGGGCAAATATTGTCATATGTACAAGTACAGGGATTTAAATATAAACTGTTTAAAGCAGTCATAAATATTTCAGGGATAAAAATAAAACCTTTTGGGGCAAATATTGTCATATGTACAAGTACATGAATTTAAATAAAACCTTCAAAAGTTGAAATATAAACTGTTTAGAGCAAAGAGGCATAAATATTTATATGGCAGAGGCACAATTTCTGGGATATAAATAAAACCTTTAGTCCAAATTTCAGCGATTTAAATATTAACGTTATTAGCGATTAAATATTAAGTAGTGAAAATAGTGCAGTGCTTTTTTTGTTTATTTCCCAATAATATTTCAAAGAATATATATTAGTAACCAAACATCCGATAATTCATATAAATTAAAATCAATCAGACAGGAATGACACATTTTTGTGGTACAATAATTGTGGGTTTAGTCTACGAGTAACTGATTGCAAATATATTGGCATCTTCTATATTCTTTGTAGCCAATATTTTACCAAAAAATAAATAATTCCTAATACAACAATGATTTAAATTAAAATGACGGCACGATATTCAATCAAACTTGAGATAAAATATAAAAGTTTCCGATGACAAAAATTGTTTTTAAGTGACGATGAGAGCGAAAAGAAAGTGACAAATTCTTACGCCAACTTTCCTTCATGGCCAACATTCCATAAATGGTTGAAACAAGACCAATGCATATTGATATTGGTCCCATACCACTCAGCTCATTGGAAAATAGGTCAAGGTTATTATTTGAAGACACAATGACGTCAATAGTTCCTAACTTACTTCTAAACGATTCAAAAGTGCCAAGTTTAGTGCCAACTACTCCGACAGAGATTTAGTTTGGAAGCGTTTAGCGATACTTTTGTATTAGAACTTTCTAACCATGTTGATGACGTCACTAGCTATGCTGTCTGTCTGTCTGTCTTGTAGTGTGCTAAACACCGACTACATGTGTTGAAAAAATGTTGAAAAAAAGTTGCAAAGGAGGACACAATGGAAGATTCCATGTTTTGCCGGAAGCATCGATCATTTTGAAGGCTGTGCTATGTCACATAATAGGCAGTTGGTACAGAGATATTTGTTCTATGAAGTTCAACAGTTAATTTGCTTGTTCTACATACAACCACTTTGTTTCAATAACAACTTTGTGCAGGGGCGACAGAAGGCACAAATGTACAATAATATGTTACGAAAATTTTAAGATATTGGGCCACTTAAAATTCTCTCCTCAAGTCCGCCATAATGGATATCAAAATGGCCGCCACTTGAAATTCTCTCCTTAAGTCCGCCATATTGGATTTCAAAATGGCCGCCACTTGAAATTCTCTCCTCAAGTCCGCCATATTGGATTTCAAAATGGCCGCCACTTGAAATTCTCTCCTTAAGTCCGCCATCTTGGATTTCAAAATGGCCGCCACTTGAAATTCTCTCCTCAAGTCCGCCATATTGGATTTCAAAATGGCCGCCGCTTGAAATCTACGTTTGCTATTATCTCTGGACATAATGCAGCTATTTACTTGATTCTGGTATCTAAATATATGTTTTTGGGGGGTACTAATTTAAACTTGGTGTTGTCAATTATTAACCTATATTTGCTTTAAAAACTTTTAAAAAATTAAAAAATGCCAAAAAACTACATTTGCTGGTATGGGTATAATGCAGCTATTGACTTTAATTCTGGTGTCTAAATGTATGTTTACGTGGAGGTAGCTCTATTGGTATAATAGTGTAGTAGCAGAAATCTTCTACTGAGAACAAGTGCCTCATTGTTACCCTAAAAGTTAAATTTAGAAATTATTCACTTTCATTACCTAGTTGATTCAAATCGTGTTTATAGGACAATACCTCTGCTATAGAAAAAAAAACCTCTGGAAAATATTGAAAAGTTGATAATAGTTTCTAGAATTAAAAAATAGAAATAATTTAACATCTAAATAATATTAAAACGAAAGAAGCAAGAATTCTTATAATTTATTGAGTTAAGGTTGTGAACAATGTTTTTCATTTCCTTTTGGTTTCCTGATTGTGTCAATCTGACATTCTGTTTCAATAAATATATAACTGTACAAGGTTGGAACGAGTTAAGTTTATAAAACAATTGTCATCATTATACAATTTACGAATATTTTGTCATCGATATAAGTACGGTAAATCCATTTAGTGAATATTTAAGCACACATTAAATCTTAATCTATCGAAGGGAAAAACCAAAACTAAGGGCTGAATTATTTAAATTTATCCAATGAATCATAGAGGAACAAATCTAGGGTTGAGCTTAGATAAGTTTATTGTGTTGCGAAACAATGTTGCACCGTGGGCACAAAGTCACCCAAAGTGCAAATTTAATGGATATTTTGCAGCTAAAATTAATCAAAAAGAGTTGCTTCAATTTAGTTCAGATTTATACTAAGGATACTCCAAGTACAATGAATCGAAGCAACTTTTTTATCGACAGATTTCGGTATTGTATTGCAGTTGACCCAATGTGCCCTGAGCAAAATAACCACAATTAACTACAGAAAACCGAAAATAGTCTAATATCCAAAGTTTCGGTTTAATCAAAATGGTAATAATAATGAAAAAAATCACATCGGTCATTTACTTAGTTATACATAAATATGTATAATTGCTGTTTGAAATAAACGGATAAAATATAGAAACTGGCAATTAAGGTGTTAAATAATACAACAAATAGGTTCATAATTATCTCCATCCAATTATTTTTTTCAATTAATTATCTTATAAAGACAGTAAATCGCCATTAATTTACATTTAAATCAGATAATAGAGATTATGACATCGAAATAAATAATTTAGTCCATTTTATCGAAACTAAAAAGATGATAACAATAATTAAATCACATATAAATGAACGGGTAACTAATTATGACAATATTTAATAGGTAGGTGTATTTCAGTTGTTTAACAGAACTATCTGAGAGCAATAATGGAAATGAAGAAATATAACATACAACATTCCCCTACAGATAGTACTTGAGAAGCAATTAGACACAAATAACTTGAACACTAATTAGCAGTTCTAAAGTAAAGTAAAGATACATTGAACTTGATCTCAAACAACTGTCGGTCATATTAAAACAAAACTTGCAAAAATATTAAATTATAAAACACTAATACCAATCATTTGTGGCACTTGTTCATATACTACATAATATCACATTGCCATGTTTTGATTACTCAATAAAATTATTGAATTTATACTTCAGTAAAGAGATTGTTTTATTAAAAGAGAGTTTTATTAATATAAATTAGTTTCAAAATAACTGGATGGTTGTCCACGTTGGTGGTGTATCATTAAACTCGTGAAAGTATACAACTTTAAAACAAGGAATTTTGACAGCTATAAAACCGACAGAATATTATGACCATGGACAGAACTGTAAATCGATATAATGAAATCTTGGCACATCATAAACGTGAGTTTATATATTCGACAATTGCTCCATCTCCATAGAAGAGAACTGCTCGTAAAGTTCTTATAGATTACCAATTGTTAGTAGACAGTACAATGGTTTTTAGCGACCTTTCTGATCAACTACTAACAATAGTATAGAACAATTAATAATAGGGAACAGAAGCTTGGTCTCTATTTATAGTTGACCAAAAAGGTCGCTAAAAACAGTTGTACTGTCTACTAACAACCGAGCGCTCACATTCACCAGCATCCTGGATAGCTCAGTGGGTAAAACATTCGCCTTACACGCCAGAGGGTCTGGGTTCGAACCTACTCACGACTGATGAAACACATAGGTTGAAACCGCTCTGGTATTGGTTTTGCTGTTAATTACAAATTAATTTGTAATATTATTTCAGATGTGGGAACACCAATACATTGAGCGGTATTTAAAATGTGACGCTCAAAATGTTTTGTTCATATAATTGTGTCACCTTAATCAAAGGTCACAGTCCTATAATCAGTCGCATTTGTGACAAGTCGCGCCTTTAACGGTCAAAAATCGGAACTTTACCTTCGTGCCTCTCTCTCTGCACACCGATTTTGCTTCTGTTGTGTTTCTTTTGCATTTGCCTGTGCAGTGTTTTGTATAGCAACAGGTTTTGAACCTAAAAAACAAACAAACAGGAATACCAATTTCTTCACTTCTAAATGTAGTAAGAGAATATAATAATAATAAAGGCAATTGCACAGAACATCTTCCAGCATAACATAAAAACACACCCTTCTTTCTAGAAAAAGCAATTATTACAAACAGGTTTCAGTAATAATCTAAAAGAGAACATAGCTAAGAAGCTGTTTAAAACATTTACTTTTAATTATATTCCATTTTTAAAATGAAATGAATGGCAACAGGAAACAAAATTCTTACAGCTACAATAATTAAATTAATTATGAAATAAATGTTTTCCCAGTTGGGAAAGTAGTTGAACATATTACCATCTAGCATTATCAAAAAATAGAAGTACCTATAACAATTCTAAAATGATTTATTGACCATATTTTGTAAATGTGTGCTTTTTTAGCACCTTTGTATAATTATTATACTGCCAGTTACATCCCATCACCTCTGCAATTGAAATAACCCATGTCTGTTGTAACTATTCTAAAAACATCGAGTATTTTATAACTTACAATTCTTCTTGTTTGGTATTTTTAACACTGTTGTCAAAATCGTACGTTTCTACTGGGGCGCCCGTAAAAGATAGAACAGACTGCAATTTAAAATGAAACTAAATTTGTGACTGTTTTTCAACGTTCAGGAGGCTGTCCTAATGTGCCAATTTTAATGATTCTGTTATTTGATACCATTAGTAACATCCATATCCAAAATGAATGTTACTGATGGCTCCGAGGCTCCACATCCCCGTAAAATTGTAATCTAACCCATCACACATGTCCAAATAAACTTGAAACAATCTGATTTTGTACCACTGGATAGCAAATGTGATACTTTATTGGTATGGAATTTTTTTTTTTAGAAAAATCGATTTTTTTTGTTTGAGTTTTCGACTATTATAGTTTTCAAGAGGATTTTTCCTCCACCAATTTTCACGGTTGCTGTTTATCAAATGGATCAGATGGAATCAATTTAGAATGCAAGCTGTCATTTAACATAACCGATATTTTAAAATAGAAAAGCAAACAAACACAAATAACACACAAAACATGATTCAGTCTCGAGGATATTTGAATTAGTTACAAATTTTTATTCAAAAGAAGTGATTTGACAACATACAAAAGCGGAGAGGAGATATCCCCCAGATCGATTTCATTAAAACTAGGAAAGAAAATCTGAAATGGTTTAGAAACTGCAAAGTGATACCAGGGAAAGAAGTTGTTGCCCAACATCGACTACTTTGTGGCATTTTTAGAATAAAGAAAGGAGCCAGGAAACAGGTCAGGAAAAGTAAAATCAGAATTTGGAAACTGAAAGGAGTATAAAAAAAGTGGAGGATGTATTGAAACAATAGAGCGCTGCTGGGAAGACACAAAAACACAGAGACATGTGGAACTAGTAAGGGAACCAAAAACCAAAACAAAGAGACATGGTGGTGGAAAGAGAAACTATAGGAAATTCTAAAGAAGAAGAAACAAGCTTTTAAAATATAGCCAAGAGATGGAAGGGACAAAAGTAAAGAAGAGTACAAACAAGCTAAAAGGCAAGCAAAAGGAGCAGTTGCTCAGGTCAGGGAGGCTGCGTTAAAAGATTGGTAGGACAAACTTGGTACGAAGGTGAGAACTTGATCTATAGTATAGCAAGGAAGAGATGGAAAGAAAGGCAAGGTGTAGAACTAAGCGTGATCAAAGATAGTAGAGAGAATGTTCTCACTGAGGAAGGTAAAATCAAGAAGAGATGGAGAGAGTTTTTAACCATTTTCTGAATGTGAAAATTGATAGAGAAAGAAGAAGAGATCCAACCATTGGAGGGTCCTATCCAGCAGTTTTCCAGAGAGGTGATGAATTCAATAAAAAAGATGAAATCAAAGAAAGCAGCAGGGCCATCAGGAGTAACAAATCAAATACCTAGGAGAAATTGGGATAGATTTCATGCATAGAAGTGTGAACAAAGTGTGGCAAGAAGAACGGATGCCAGAGACTGAAAAACAGAAAGGCGACCCCTTAAATTGTAATAACAACAGAGGAATCAAACTGTTAGAGCATGGTATGAAATTAGTGGTGAAAATCATTGAAAAAAGACTAAGACAATTGATCCAAATTTACTCAATGCAATTTGGATTCAGGTACAACAGATGCTATTTTCATCATTACAAGAGAAATACCTAGAAAAAGATAAAGATTTGTATATCACCTTTGTAGATCTGAAGAAAGCATATGATCTAGTGCCAAAAGACTTAGTTTACTGGTGTTTGAGGAAACGTTGTATCCCTGAGAAATTTGTGAGACTAGTGAAGGCCGCATACAAGGATGCCAAAACTGTAGTGAGAACTAAGTATGACAAAACATAACCTTTCCCTATCAGAGTAGGGCTGCATCAAGGATCTGGTCTAAGCCCATTCTTGCTTGTAGTGGTGCTGGATATGGTTAGTTCAGAATTTATGAAGGTCTACCATGGGATACGTTTTGCTGATGATTTAGCCGTTATTGCAACATCGGAAAAAGATCTTCAACAGAACTGGCTAGATTGGCAAAAAGGAAAGGAAAGAGGCCTCAGGGCAAGGGGAAAGTGAAGTTACGGTAAGCAGCCGCAATGAAAAGACAGTAAACATTAAGGACAGAGTTGAAAAATTCAAGTACCTTGGTACCACAATCGAAGCAAAGGGAAGATCAGAAGACGACACAGTCAGAGCGAGAATTACAGCACGGTGGACTAAATGAAGACAAATCTGCAACATTATTTACGATAGAAAAATACCAAGAAAGTTGAAAGTAAAGATGTACAAAACAGTTATAAAACCAGTAATTCTTTATAGAGCAGAATGCTGGAAAATAGGGAGGAAGGAGTAGAAGATCCTGGAGACAACTGAAATGAGAATGCCGAGAAGGATTAGGGGTGTGACACTATATGATAGAATATAGACTGAGGAAATTATAGAGAAAGTAAGAGAGATTAATCCTGTAGAAAATGGAGACAAGACGCGGAAAATAGACATGCAAGATCGAGGGCTCAGTGAAGCAGATACACAGAACAGGGGTCATTGGAGAATTCAGGCCGCGGACCCCATCTAATGGGACCAGGTGTAGAAGAAGTGATGATTATTATTTTATTTCTATTCTAGAATACTGATAAAAATTGCAATAGAAGAATATTGATTTTTCCATTAAATTTAAATAGCTAATAATACAAAATAAAGAATTTAATACAATAATATACCATGGTACTAAAATCATGTACCAGATAGGAAGCAAAACAACTAGTCAAAATTTAAATACACATAAAACAATTCTAGTTTCCTTCAAAATGCCTAAAGTAATGAATATTACTAACTATTTGCACACGATTAAAACATGTAGTTTTTCATATTATTATTTTATAATTCACTGGTTTCCATGCAATACAATTATTTCACAATTAATTAGTTTTGAACTTACATTCACTAGCTCTAGAGATTATATATCAAATGTAATTAGGAGAACTTTCTTATCATAAGCATCAATTAATTATCAAAACTACACGTAACATAGTAGGCATGATTAAGAAGAGAGGTACTTTACTGTGATGAAATTATTAAATAAACAACAACGCATTCAATTCGATTCCAGTACACTGAAACAAAACATGTGCAGAAACCACCAACCCGAAACATTTGATTCGCAAATATTACTCGATTTCTCCTTACAAAAAATATATGTATTCTAAAAATCTTTTTAAAATATGTTATTTAGCTACATAAAAGTTCCAAATACGTAATTTGATAAAAATAGATATTATACAGCATATCTCAAAAAATCTAGTAGGTACTGTCAGTTTTGTTGTGAGAATAGAGCATCAGTACATATACCTATAACAAAAGTAGATCCATAAATTGAACTATAAAATTTCCCTCTAGTATTTTTATTTTCCCAATGTTATAGAGATTAGAAATTTGGTATAGTACCTATCTTATAAACATTCATCGTAAAATTGACTAAAAACAATATTGATTATCAAATTTGGTTTATAAAATCAGTAACAATTTTCTTGATAACTGTTCCTGCAATTTGTTTTCTTTGCTAGAGACACCTAGGCAAGCGCACAGAGCCGAATGGGACTAACGGGAAATGATATCAGCGACGTCATTTCCAGGCATGAAAATGCAGTTATTCTCAGCAGACATTCACTTCAGAGGCCCCACACAATCACCGATCGTCATCTGCACATAAGACAGACGCAAAACAAAATTCAAGAAAAAATTCAGCGCCAAAAACGAAAAGTTTAAAAGCAAAAATACACTCTTCGACTTCAGTTAGAAAATGGGCTTGTGTCAAAGATCATCTACAACATTATACCGAGCTGCTTACCCAAATGGATGAAAGTATCCCTCACTCAGGTAAAATTAGATAAGAAATCAGAAGGAAAACTCTCGGAGCTCAAAATTTGTCATCATAAATAGCAACAATATAAAAGAAATATAATGATGCCTTTTTGCAGACACAAGGATGTAAAAGGAAGATTCAATCATGCTAGAGGAATGAACAAAAAATTGAACTAAATGCGAAAAAATGATTACATTCTCTTGACTTTACCAAATTGAACTAAAAAATCTAATTGTCTAAAGTCCCAAAAATAAGTGGAACACTAGAAATCTAATACATAAATGTACAGGGTGAGCCAAAAGATGGGCCGAATTTTGTGTATTTTAAACAATTTTATTTTACATACAAATAATTAATTCAA
>JAUYWI010111171.1:0-10900 GCA_034780595.1 Parotoplana pacifica
TCTGTTCTTCGTTTATTTCTCGATCTAAGATGTTTTTGAGTCTTTCTTGAATGATAATTAAGATAATTTTGCTGGCACAGGAATCTATAACATCTACACCGCCTTTGCCAGAATTATAGTCCAGTATGATATGTGGCTTTTTGTCATTTTTTCAATATATGTGATATGAACTCATTAGGAGCACGTTATTATTCTTTTTAGTGGTGTAAAACAAAGCAAAATATGGTTGATGGTATCTCAAAGAAATCGAGAGCAAAGGGGTTCAAATCCCTCCTCTAGCATTTTTGAAAACCTATGGTATATCTCGACGTCCTGCTATCATTGTATTGGTGAATGTCAATCCATTTTGCAGCATCTCAAGTAGTAGAGCATGATAAGTAAAATATCTATCCATGTATATGTTACGGTTGGAATTATAGTAAGGCAGTGCCAATGTCTTCACAATGTTTCCTGCAAGGTCAGTAGCTCTTCCTGCTTCATCTCGGCGCAGAGTAAGGGAATGCATTCAGGGCATAACCATTTTTTGGCGTCGCACAACCGAAATATTTTCACACCATATTTGGCTGATTTTATGGGAATATAAGCTCTCCCTGGCGAATACCCTCTGTATGAATATGATTGCTCGTCGACAGTAAGCGATTGTGACGGTACGTAATATCTACTTAATTCATCACAAAATGGTCCCAAATTTCTCAAATCGCAGCAAGTGTATTTTGTTGCCTGCCTTCGACGTCGTGTGCTTGTTACAATTTACTATGGTTTTATAAATAGTTTCAATACAACGCATACTGCAGCTTATGCACCAAATTCGAAAGTTGCTCAGAGAAAATGAAAATGAAGTTATTCAAGTATTCAATTATTATAACACAGTTTTTCAAAATGTCAATGTCTACACCTTGTAGACTGGTGTTTAATTGAGGGTTAAACTTATGTTGACCTTTGCGTATATTGATTGTATTGATTTTATATTGATTTTATAAGTTTAACACCGATTTTTTCATATCTCTGAAACTATTGAACCAATTGCTTTAAAATTTGGAACATTAATTTGAATTTATAAAAGAAATATATTTTTAAATTTCAAGTTCATAGGTCACGTGACCTTTGGTTTGAACCAGCTCAAAGGGCCAAAACATCAATTTTGAATGGACTAGAACTAAACAATAATAAGAATTTTTGGTATTCAATGATTAGACACTATGTTTGGTCTGCTCGAATTTCCCCTATATGGTAGGAAGGCTGACAATTATTGATTTTTTACATTTAGGCTTGTTACTCAGCACTTATGATATGAATGCCATATTTTAAAATTATATAAATGACCTTAATATGTTTCAAACAAAAATGGTTAATATCTATTTTTTGTTCCTGGGATACTTAATATTATTGATTTTTTAATAATTGTACTTTTGCCGTTTTGACACTTACATAGTTTAAATATAAGTTTATTTTAATGATATTTGGATACCTATAGACTAAATTTGGGGTGAAAAATAAGATTCTAATATCAGAATTAATGATGAGTGTTTACTGGGACTACAAATAAATACAATTACAGCAAAGCATTTTAGCAATATTTTACGTTACAGCCTTATGTAAATTTATAGATAGTAAGTTGTAAATTTTGTGCTATTAAACAGAGAGATACGCCAGGTTAGACTACTCATCGTCATTATTGTAGGCATTATAGAAGTCCATGTTGTAGGTTACAGTTTCTAGGAACCGCATGCTGGGAACAATAGCTTATCTCTGCTTGTAGGAGAAAGAAAGAGAAATTTATAAATGTATAAATGTAAGTAATTTATCTGTTTAGGAAAGAGGATGGGTAATACTAATAAAAGTGTTTTTAATTATAGATATATGTAGGTACAGCATTGTTTACAGTCAGCTAGTCAGAACTTCTGAAAATTTAGACTGAAATATTGAGATTCAAAATATCATTTTAACCAGAAACGGCTAATATGACAACATTTTACTAATGCACCTATTCAAAACTGAGGTTTCTTATAAGTTATTATAAGGTAATTAAGAAATAATAAATTAATCTAAAACAAATGACTACAAAAAAGACATAAATACGAAGATAAAAAAGAAAGTTTCTAAAGTAAATGTATGAATTGAAAGCGCAAAAAAGTACCGAAACAAGATGTTGTATGAACCATGTAAAAGTAACTATATACCGGTAAACCAATGCACTCATAAAAAATCAGCTGTGTAATCTGAGATGTACATAAAATGAAATTATATTCTATAATTACAGTGGTAAAACTATTTTGTTCTTACAAAACCTTGTTTTCATACTTTTTTGTGCTATCAATTGACATAATTACTTTAAAAATTTAGTTTTTTCTATTTTATTGATTTTTTAATATAAATACCTAATTAATAAAATTAGATTATAAAAGAAACCTATTTTTCACTTAGGTACATTTAAGATTTTTTTTTTTAATAAACCATTTTTCCGAAATGTCTTTGTTTTTTCTCCCAATTATAATACCTATTAATTAGTCTATCATAGTATATTTACTGTGTAAGCACTTTTTACATATGAAAGATTTCGGTAGATAGATATAGTTAAAAATCACAAAATAAACTTTATTTCAATTTATAGCCTGTTAGACTCCTATTGCGCTATCTTACTAGAATTAACGGTGTTTTTAAATTTAAATCTCTGTATCTAGGATAGCATACCGATATGTCTAAATCCATGGATCACACTAACTACTGAGAAGGTTAATTGAAATGTTTCTCATCAACAAACAGTTGAAAAACACCTTTCCACACAAAGGAGTTTGTATTTGGACGTGAAGCAAACAAAATGTTTGTTATGGTCAACAATACCTGCTGGCGATGGTCACTGTTGTTCCATACATACCTGCCTATCTTTTGAGAAATGTAAATAGCTAAACCAAGAAAAAGTATTACCATACTCTTAATTCATTAATATTTAAATGAACAAGGAATGCTATATAAAATCCTTGTGAATAAATAAGAGGGTGTACTTACTGCCAATTTAGCATCTATTGCCTAGTTTTGAACACCCAATATTATTTGACACAAGTGACACATTTCGAAAGATGATGTCTGCAAAGAAAAAGAATTGTACAAAGAATGTGATATAAAATCTTAGAGGATGTAATTAAATAATTATATATACATATTTATCAAAAGGAGAAATTTACAAATGAAATAATTAATTTGTTCTTACTTTAAATTGTATTTCTTTAATTAGCGCACACATTTTTATAATTTCCTGCAATCTTTATATACCTAATTACTGCTACATGAACAAAAACAACTTCCGCAAGGTTCTGAGACATTTTATTGCCTTATTTTTGGTTATCTAATTTATAGAAATTTGATTTCTATGATCTAAAATGACCTACTTTTCGCTAATGTCATTTTAGATTATATTATTCCAGATGCCCATGAGCTTTACCCTACAGAAACGAGGTCCTAACAGTATATTGAAACTTCAATTTCCTAGGAACTTTGATCAACAAGGATGGCCATGGTGTAAAAGAAATTCGCAGAAGAATTGCGCTAGCTAAAGCAGCAATGGAAAAAGCTTAGCAAGATTTGGAAGGACAGACGAGTCTCCATCAGGCGCTTGTATTCCCCATCGCTTTGTGTGGCTCAGAGACCTGGACAATGCTGAAACAAGATCGAAAACGCCTAGACTCCTTCGAACTCTGGTCTTTTTTATGCTAAATTCCTATCCCTCAAAACTCAAAATTGAATTTCCTCGTTTATCCAAATGGATTCAAATCTAGGGAACTGACTTCTGTTGATGTTACAAATAATTTAAAAAAACAGCATAGTGCTACTACCACGGGACATAGGTTTTCTTAAAAGTATTTTATGTTTAGTATAACTGAATGCCGACATTGTTGAAAAAATCAATATGGGGGCCGAACCAGGGCCTATGATATCATCAGGTTTAAAAATTATAGATTGACCGTTTAAAATTAGGTGTGTAGGTCCAATAAGCACTCAGTAACAGAAATCTAGATTGTTTTGAAAATATTATTGATTATATCGTTGGTTTTGAAAAACAATCGAGTTTTTGGGCCAACAAATTTTAGCTAAAACTAGGACCTTTGAGGTTATTAATCTTTTTCGGAAGAAAGCAATTTTAGAGTACCTATTAAGCACAATAAATTTAAAAAAATCTTTGCTGCTACACAATATTGATCTCTAGTAACAGAGGCCTGTCCTACTGCTGGCCTCTCACCAAAATCTGCTATTTAAGCAGGCCTGGGAATTGGCAGCTCTCCAGGACACCTAGGTGAAGGGCCAGCTATGAGGAAGGCTTGTTGGGTTTAACTGTGGATCAGACTTGAGCTGGACTGTGCGATAAGCCTGCCTGGGAAGGGTGGCTTACCGGCCAAGACTTTCTTCACCTTGTCCCGTCAGAGCGAGTACAACCTTTGGCGGCATCCATTATCATCATTATCTATCTGTAACGTTCTCCAACCAGTCCCTGAAGGTCGTTGAGCGATTTTCCCGTTGCCTTCTTTATCTCGTTCAGCCACCTGGCTCTCATGACATAGCCAAAGTATGAGAGCTGCTGTTTGAGTGCCATCGAGATGAGAGGAGACGTTGCCCCACTCTGCTTAAAAATAGAAACGTTGGTACGATGTTCTGTCCAAGGTACGCGGAGCAGCCTTCTCTGCATTAATTCTTTGTCTGTCTCCAGGACTCGCTTTCATCAACCGCTGCCTGTGTTTCGATCAAAACATCCTGTTATTGGATATCTTTGTAAAAATATTGATTTCTGTGGGTATGGGATACAACCTGAGAGCCAACAATGCTTTGAACATTTTATTTGACGATTTAAAAGACTTGTTGAAGATAATTTTGTTGATTACATGTTGCTTGAAAAGTCATAGGACGCATGTGTGCTAAATTTTATCTCAATCGGTGCATAAGGAGTATATTAGTTTAGGGAGTGATAACACCTCTCCTGTCCCCTGAAAAAATTAAAGAATTAATGTAAAGGGTTAGAAAATGTAATAGCTTTAAAAAATTCAATCTTTTTCTGTCATTCAAGCAATGAATTAATTTCCCTATATACATAGATAGCAATTGGATTAAAGAGACAATTTAGAAAATGGAAATAAGTATTTGTACGTCACTGAACAGAGATTAACTTTTGACCACACAAAATAATAGAAAAGTCCTGGTACTTGCATGATTTTGTTTGTAAAACTAATAGAAAAGTAGGTGTTTGATTTTAAGCCTATGAAATAAATATTCCTATCACGAAATTGCATTTCATTTGTATGCAGTCGGTTAAACCTTTACATAGAGAAATTAGGCATTCAAAATTACGAGTCACAAGGAGTAATGATTAGAAAATTAATGAATGAATTTACTTTAAAAGTGTCTAAAAACAGGGCGTGAAATTGTTGTTTTCGCAAATATACTTAACAGTGAGTTTTTCACCTTTTTGGAAAAATATTAACAAAGAAGTTGGTAAAATAAAATCGATGTGGATGCCGACTCTCGACGAAAAAGATTGCAAATATTACGTAAGAAATTCAATTATATGTTCCAATGCTCCTATGTTCCAATGCTTCAATTATTATGCTCCAATGAAACTAAAACCAAAACAAATTTTAGCTAATAATACAAATAAAAATTAGCTCTTTTCTTTATTTTTTTGGTACTTGCAATTTAAATTAATATTGGTGAACAAAGCCAAATTTTAAAAGTGACTATTTCAAGTTCAAATCAATGTTCCCAATTTCAAAGCAATTAGTTCACGACAAATTTGGTCTTTAAATAAGAACCCGAAATTTTATGAGTTGACAGTTCCTCGTTTTACCCCCTACGTCTCTGATAGGTAGGTACGTCTGATTTAGAGCAACGTAAAAGGATAGCTTATATTTATTTAAGTTTGAAACATTTTGGAAAAACTAACCACCATTTAGACTTTTTCTGTACTAGATGCCCATTGCAGCTTTGCTTATAAAAACTTTTTCAATACCCATAAAAAAGAAATTTCTTTACATCAGCAAAGTACATAGCAGAAAACTATTGAATTACAATTGTTGAGGTGACGTGGCCATGATCAAAGTAGATTTGTTTCAACAAAAGCCTATAAGCCTATGCGTGTTCTAACAATTCAATGATAAAAACTGTACATAGTAAATTAAATTTTATTTCTTGACAAGTGTCACTCATTATGCTGCAATAAATTAGTTGTCATTTGTATATTCTCCAATGCTAACCTACATAGTACATTCGTGTGTAGTACAAAATGCCATAAAAATTATCGATTTTTTAATAAAAAAATCTTTGAAAAATATCCCGTCAATAGTAGCCCGCTGTTATAGGGATTGATTTGAGACGTTAAATTTAAAATCGGTTTAACAATGTGGCCTCTACACATATGCTACATTTTCTGTATCGCAGCTGTATTCGATCATTTCAACCTGGAAACCGACTTCAAACAGGCAGCGCAGTTGATTTCACACATCACATTCATCTAGTCGGTTGTGTTTTGAGCTGGTAAAAGACTGCTTTAGCTGTCAATCATTTTCTAAGTTCTAAAAGTTGGCCCTACAACATTTTATAATTGTTTGGAGTCCATGACCAACATTTATATCTGCTGAGAACATTTTTCTTTGATATTGTTTGCCTCTCTATTATTTTTTCGTGCAACTGATGTCCATAATGGAGAACGAGATTCTGTCAATAACTGATACAATTCTGTATCTATTCTTATATCTCATTTATCAACATGAATAAAAATCAATGCACGCAGACTTTAATAACAAAGAAATACCCATAATATTAAAAATATCAGATTATTTGTAAAGAAATACATATTATTTTATATATAATAATTAAATAAGTATATAAATACAAAAATAAATAATTAGGTACATGACTAAATTATCACAGTAAATTTCCATATTATCATACATTGAATAAGATACAGTATAATACAGTTTGAACGTTTAGCATTTTGGGTTGTATAATAAATATACTGAACAATCTTCGGCCAATGAAGAAGGGAGATTAAAACAAATAAAGGCATGCTTCTTAGAAAATGAAATCTACCAGTATATCTAGTCCAATATGCAATAGCTTAAGGAATTGTTAGCACTTCTAATCTTTAAGCAATTAGATAATATATAAGTCGATCGAAAAACAGTACAGTTAAAAAATAAAAATATTGCCATATGCACATGAGTATTAATTATTATACATAAAAAATATATACATGTAAAACTGGACAGGCAAATGTACAGAGAAGTAGGTACATGGTGAGTATTACGAAACATCTGGAAGAGTTAGCTACGGAGTATACATAACATAGAAAATCTTTAAGAGCCAACAACTGGTTGGTATAGGTACCTAGATTTAATCTAAACTTATAAAATATTTGATGCAGGGTACGAGAACCAGTTCTATTAGTGTTCAGTAGCTTTGGTCAAAGCTTGTTTGAAAATCTAAAATAAAATACAACACAAATTTAAAATCAATACCTTTGTATAAATATAATTTTTTTGGTTAGAACATCTGAGTACCAGTATGTAGAGCTAATCATTTCAGTTGAGATATAAATGTACTTGGCTAATCCTTTCCCAAATTCTCAAAGTAATTTTAAGCAGCCATATAATCAACTTCTAAATATCTATATATGCAACTTATGCTTATCCGAAACACAAATGTGTATTTTTCGCTCAAATTAACGAATTTAGGAACGTCATCTTGCAAATAATTGCACTCGTTTAATGGAGTCTAAAAAATATGCACAAGTTAAACCCCCAAATTACAAATTCTATTGAGCTCTTGAATCTTGACGCTTTCCACTCGTTGCTAGAGTGTATTAATCACTGAAAAATATCGGACAAATTTAAAACGTTCTTCTATGCACCCTAAATTAGTTACTCGTAATGACAATTCTAAAAATTATATAATCGCACTATTAAAAATTGATAAAGTTCCATTCACAAACGGCAGTCTTCAGCAGGTACCTCGCTTTAAGTCCCTTGATTTAGATGTCTCTGAAGTCGAGTAGATTAACCACCCCTACCCCCACGTCGGAAATGCTTTTTTAAAGACACGGATGGTAATGGGGTGTAGTACTACCCCCACCCCTTAAACTATCATAATTCCCAGACATGGATTTGGTATAGAGGTCAAACAAATCAGTAAGGCGGCCAAGATGACGATGACATCAAATCCAACAATCAAAGTTTGTTCCATTTGCTTCACAATTGGAGTGTAGGTTCTCACTAGGCACGTAAAAACACAAATCCAAAACTATTTTGAAAATATATCGATTTTTTAGGCCAAAAAAAATCAATATTTGTGGCCAGATCGCTAAAATGACCATAAAATCCAAACAAAATGAAACACCTTAAACTTGCCCAAATCTAAGAGTTCAAAATTTAAAAATTACATTAGAAATAGTGTATGGTTGCTCTTTTTATGTGGCCCAACCATGCCAGGGGTGGTCAATGAAATCGAGCTTTGACAAAAGTGAGTTTTATATGCAATTAAATGATTTAAATTTGCTTAACATTTGGAATCATTTCAGTCACTAGAATTGAATTTTAAAAAACTGGTTCTCAAATCAATGGACCTCAATTTCTGACGTTACATAAATCGATGACCATTTTACTTAGCACACTTATACTGTACCAGATATGTAATAGAAATGCTAAATGTGAGTACACCTTTTCCCTATCTAAATCTATAGGAATTTCCTATATGCCATCACAATTGATTTTTGGCTGATTAGATTTCTATGAAATTTTAACAAATGCAAAGCAAATGCCGTGGGGCCATCACAATTGATTAAATTCAGAGAAAAAGTTATCCCTTGGAATATTTTTATTCCAAAAACAAAAAATAAAACAATAGCTCTCAGGCTGCACCTTGGGCACAAAAATCAATATTTTCAAAATTCCTCAATAGATCTTGAATATTGATTGATATGTGTGGAATATAGAAACCAATTTGTATGCAATTTCATCATTATTTGACACCACAATTGACTTTTGTGAACAAAATACATTTTGCCTAAATTAGGTCAAACTTCAAATTTATTCGGAGGGGATCAAGTGACCTATTTTTTTATGCCAAAAGTTGCAAATCTTTATCTTCTATCTTGGTTCCAAATTTCATACAAATCGGTTGATGTGTTCTGGCCCACATTACCAACGGGGCGGTTAATAATTATAACTTAAAATATACACGAATATAAGTCATTCTAGAAATGAATATTTTGATAAAAGTACACTTTTTGATCAACTTTAGAGGAAGGATCACCATGCAATTATTTATGTGATAATTTTGTTTGGATGCTAGATGGACCTCTAACCCTTCGTTGATAAAGCGGAGTCAAGTACATGCTATATACTGCTGAAATTTGCAACATTATCACAAGTGAAGGTGGGCAGTTTTTTACCCAAGGTCACGTGATGGACCCTCAAAGAGGTCAATATGGTCCAAAATCGCAAATTTTGAGGTCTACTTTTTTTAAATAAGTCAATTACATATAAATGGCTCATATTTGGTCTATATGTTAGAAACGCTTTAATATTCAACAGATATTAGGAGGATTTCCCTAAAAAAATCGATAATCAAATTTTTTTATGGATTTGCATTACAATGTCTACACAGGCGCATATAAGAAAAGGGTTATCAATGAGGGGTTAAGAAACAAACATGTTGAAAAGTAAAATCCTGTTGACGAAGTATGCTTACATTGGTGGAGACTGAGAAACATAGTTAGCGGACTGATATCGTGATTTTAGATTGAAATCATTGGCTGTGAGGACACGATTGTTTTTGCAATTAAGCAAGGAGGTGGAAGATGAAACAGGAAAATCTAAAGAAAAAATATAATGTTTACTGATTTCGCGATTCTTATTTGCATCAGAATAATAAATTAATCGGCTTAATTAGATACATACTCGTATTATATGTGACAGTACTGCTTATTAATTATGGATTTCGTAAATAATATATACAGAATGAAGATGATACAGGTTAATTAAAAACACGCCCAATTACAGTTTTGGGTTTAATTAAGTCTGAGCCATAAAAATGTAATTGTCTTTTTCATTAGATGTAAACTATTATGGCTCAATACAGCCTAGTCTCATTGCTTCGTTAGAGGTAATAAATAAATGATCATTTTAATGATAAATGGTATGTGTTCACTTGATCCTAAAGAAAGTTTGTAGTCTAAGAAATTATCATCTCATAATAAATCGGTAAACT
Source organism: Parotoplana pacifica (assembly GCA_034780595.1). Taxonomy (NCBI): domain Eukaryota; kingdom Metazoa; phylum Platyhelminthes; order Proseriata; family Otoplanidae; genus Parotoplana; species Parotoplana pacifica. Next base: position 10,249 of record JAUYWI010111171.1, read on the forward strand.
TCAACTTTGTATAGTAAAATTTCACTCTGTGATAGGTGAAAGTATTTATATTTATCGGTCTCTAGATAATCATAAATTAATTTGAATATGAGCATCATTTCCTGCGGGCGACGTTGTACCCATGAATCAACCCTGATGCATTAAAATTAAAATAGGATTTAATAAAATATGATTGACAAAAAAAAGATCACCGAACATTTTTAAGCATCATTAAAACAAACAGAACCAACCAAAATTGTTTAATATGTGCAAACAAGAAAAAATAGCAAACATTTTAGTTATTTAAACATGAACGATAGCCGGTATCTATTATGTATTAGGTCCTTTAATTTTTTTTCTATCTAAAATTCTTTCGTCCATCCAACAGGCATCATAAGAAACTAATCGTTGTATACAACAGCATTGAACATAGAAAGAGAATTTATTAAACAAATTTACAAAGCAAAATACGTAAAAATAATCTTTTACTTAGTAAGTACTGTTATAGGTAAGTTCTATCCTCAATTTAATAAATAAATTAATTCTGAATAGAACGTTTTCTGTGTGAGTGTATGTTCTGCCGAATCAGTTATTAGGCAGGTTCAATTCTATGGCATCCACTTTCTCCACCCTTCTCGGTTTGCTGTCCGGTCCTTCAATTCTCTATAGGTGT
>JAUYWI010111182.1:0-10900 GCA_034780595.1 Parotoplana pacifica
CCAGTCTTCGTTGATATCGTTGATGTAGATTAACCACAGTAAGGGGGCAATAACCGAACCCTGTGGTAATCCTTCTTCCATTGGTCTAACCTTGCTTGTGGTGTTATTTAATTTAACTCTTGCCTTGATGTCCCTCTTTTTAGAATGAATCCCATGCTCCAGACCACTAACAACGTTCTCGCGGGGTCGACCTCGGCCCCTTTTCCCAAGAATCCTGCCGGTCACAGACCCAATGTCTCAATTCCACCCTTTATCATGACATGTCCGAAAAACCCGGCTTGTCTTTGGTCCTGCCCTCTGTAAAACACTTTCATTGGACACGTGGGCAGTATGTGGCCCCCGGAGCATGGCCGACATCTGATTGGCCATTGTCCAGGTCTCTCTTCCATAACGTAACAGTTAACAGATGTCGTTTAAGAGAAATAGGGGATTACAATCTCGCAAGGTGTATTCCACTTCTTTTGAATTCTAGACATCATTACAAAATACGCAGAAACGTATAGTTGCAGAATAAATTTATAAGTAGGTAAAAAATATATTGCTTTATTGATTAGGTAGCTAGACTGAGGAAAGATAAATAAAAAACAATACCTAGATAGAAACGTAGATCTGTTTATGAATAAGTTATAGTGCTGTACCAGCAAGATGATATTGAATAAATTAATACATGTAGAGCGGGAAATACAATAAAAGATCCATTATTAGGTCAATTTCTTTGGAGTATTTTCAATTAAATATGATAAATGCGCTTCTAATATATAAACCTCTAGTGAAGAAAGAGTTAGTAATAATTTTATTCAGCGATACCAAAGTCTGTTTTCTGACCTGTACACAACTAAACTAGCATAACAGAATCAAACTATTACAAAAAACAATTTCTACAACGCCCTACAAAACGCAAGTGCATCTAGCGTACCATCTAGGTTTGCAATAGAGATGAAGATCTTCACTGCACAAGCCAGTGGAATACCTACTATTGAATGTCAATGGATATCTATTGATATTCTTCTGCTAATCACTATTAGGTTGGGTCTGGTCATTATTAGAATTGAGTTTGGTTTTTTATCACTTTATTTCAGCATAAGAGCTCTTGTAATTGTTGATTGGACCATTGGCATGTTGCAATGTGGTAGATCAGCTTCCTAGGTTTCTGATCACTTCAAACTTCACGAACATCTATCCTTAGATGGTGGGCTACGTTCAGAGCCACCGGTACTGTAGCAGGAAGAACATCTTCAGATCAGCTTTTCGTACAACACCCGGAACCAATTGTCGATAGTAGTAGCGAAAGTGGACCCGTTTCACACAGAGGGCTCAAAGCCGAATCCAATTTTGTCGTTCGTTCAATCGACAACTTGCAAGTCAATATTGTTAACTATGAGATAAAGCCGCGTATATAGAGTGATGAGGAAACCACTCTACCCAAACAATTGGCATTAAAGACGGTTATTATGGATATTAGACCCTCGAATGCAAGTTCCAATCCAACAGCTCGTTGTTTCAAGAGAGCCGTTATTGCCGATACCTAGTTGGTAGCAGTATGTTTGTATGCTTTATCTAAACATCCATGGAAAGTGTTCGAGTGGGGATAATTATGGCAGGAACAGCCTTCAGTTTCAATACGATTTTGATGATTGTGTATAATTGTTGATGACATTGATAAATTTCACAAGTATTTTCGAGGCGACAGTTCAAGTATCGAGCTGAATATTTAAACCACTGGATAGCTTTGGTTTAATTTTTAATAAACATGACTTTTTGGGGCGCTCTCAACGCGGACTATTTAACAATAAATCACGGCTGAGTGGTATTCATTGGTGGTGCTGGTTCTGGAAAGAGGGAAAATGCTTGGAAAGCGCATGAGCAGCTTTGTTCAAAATTCAATGATCAAACATTTTTTATCCCTCCTGTGTGAATAAGGGTCCATTTCATTACAACTGTCGCCTGATCTGCTAACAAATCTGCAAGCACTCCATTGCTAATTAGAATGGGGGGCTATCCAGGTAAACTGTTAGTAAGAGACTAAAGTCTGCAGGACACCGAAGCTATAGAGCTCCCATACCTTTCTCCAGTCAACATCATTCGTCGCTACCGCTGGTGTCAAGACCGTGATGTCTTTTGACCTTTAGAGTACCTGTCAAAGAATTGTAGATACTGATGAATCCCGGTTTATAATGTCCGTCAATGATGGGCAGAGTTCGTGTTTGGAGACAGAGAGGAGAACGATGTCCAAAAATGAACTTCTCAAGCATCGTGTTGAAGGCTGCGTATGGTGGCTCAGTTCATGTTCGGGATGCCATTTGGGACAATGGTCACCTTTCACCGCAAAATCACTTGGCAAGTATAATGCAAGGTTTTGGTCAATGAAGGTTAGATTCCTTCACTTCACAGGACCACAAAACATGATTTAATAAACTCTTTAATAAATAAATAACGGTAGGGTGGACAAAACTTAAGGTATTCTCAAGAAATTAAAATACAAATATCATCTAGTGTTAGACAACAACTGCCAAAAAAACTACTTCCAAACCGTCAGTTTTTAGCAACTGAGAATTGAATCTACCTGTTTATTTAGTTAGAATAATAGGTATTTCTTCAGCTGGCTATTCACACGTAATACAGGTTTTATCGTAAGAAATATTTGTTAATGTGACAAAAAAAATAACTATTTAACTAACTTTAGTTAAATTATCTCTCAAAACAATAATTCGGTTACTTTTATGAGTTTCTAAACTAAAACATTAGTTTGTAGTGTGATTTATACGGACTTGATGATTGACTTAAGTACTTGCAATTTCAATTTTCTAATGTAATAATGCACAATAATATCGTTTTAAGTTTACACGGCTTATAACTTACTTGAAGCCAATTCAAATTAGTTAATGAGTCGTCAACTTCTTTTGTGCCCGACGTCAATGATGATACTGGTGCTGAAAATCTTGTATCTGGGAATTTAGACATCCAGTTCTGGCGTAGTTTTCGAGCCCAGTATTCTCGATTCTGTGCTGCTCTGGGCATTTTTTATAACTTTAGTTCTTGAATAAAGAAATGTTAAAAGTTGCAAATATTCCGTTTACATTTGACCCTGAAATTAAAATTTATAAATGGCTGCAGTGACTATGGAGTAGAACCATGATAGATTATTAGTATACATGTGATTAATATCCAATTTGTCTTATATAGAATAGTTGTCTCTAGTCTAAAATTAAACAGCGATAATAAATATATATCTCTCTAGACAAATATATTTTCAACTTATTTTGATTAATTTTAATCATAGATTTAAATGACAAATAAATAAGAATCACTAGGTGAGCCTTGAACATAATATTTGCCAGCAGTCATCATCTCCAAAGACACTAAAGGCTGGTTCATATAAAATACATTAAATAAAATGATGCCGTTTACACCAAACTCGACACGAAGCGAAATTTTCCATTTCGGTCCATTGCATGCGACAGCAAAGATAAGGCAAGAATATAAAGATCACTTCATGATTATTTCATTGACTAACAACGAATTCATCAGTGGTTTAATTTTTTTAATTTATGTTTATTAAAATTAATGAAAACTTCGCATCGCGTCGAGAGATTCCGCTCTTGATATCTAATTATTGTTGAAATGAAAACATTTTTGACATACCTACTATAATAAGGATACATAGTTATTAGGTATGAATTCTGAATTCTGAAGTTTTCATAAATTAAATATAAATCATAACCATCAATACTAGCAGAACATCTATTTGAATAATATGTAGTTTCAGGGTATGTGCCCCTCAACAAAACAGAGCAAGATTCGAACCCGGGACCTTCTGACCACCACTGGACCACGAGCTAACCAACCAACATCGATGTTTATAACTTATATTTATAAGGCTAAATGTTGTAGATAAATGTCTATAACATAACCTGCGTATAACGTCAAGGCTGAATCAAATCCCAAATCTGGAGAACCTCCCAGATGAATGTCCTGCTAATATAAATGTTTATGAATTATATTTAATTTCTGTAATATCCGTATTGTTTGGAGATTCATAATCCAAAATTTGGTTTTAAAATATATCTTATGAAGAAAACGATCGCAAATAAAAATCAGATCCAATATTTTTTACCATCCAAAGATATTTTCAAGGTCAAAATAGGCTAAGTGAAAAGCGCTGAATATCTTTATCACAAGAAAAGTTTAGTTTCTCTAACTAAAAAAATACAACCAAAGAATTCTCTGGACAACTTTGAAAGGAACATAAACATTTTGTTCAGTCCATGCGGTTTGCACCATCTAACTAATCACTTGGATTTGACAGACTTAAAATAAAATTAATTAAATACCTAACTTTTATTACAAAAAAACATAACTTCTTTTAAAACAAGCTTTCTCTCTTGACCACACTCGTGATGTTATGTGCCCGGTAATTCGAGTTCCTTCCTGTCTGTGCCGGTTGTTTTGCGTTTGCTCTTATCTGTCCAGTTCATGTACCAAACTCCCGCCTCTCCAATCCAGAATTCTTCCTTTCTGTAAATCTGTTTGGTGTGTCTCATGTCTGATAAATGTCTAGGATATCTGCCTCCAAATTAATTCATTCTATGTTCAAAAGTTTGATTGATCTTCCCGGCTTTCTGATCCTTCATAGAATTGTGTAATACGTTTGTTCAGCATAGCAAATGCAATCAGCATCTGTGGTTGACCAAATAGTATGAATTTAAAGTCAACAAACTAAATGCGAAGAGCTTAAAATGGTCCCTTGGTCTTCTTCCACCATTCTATTTTTCTCTCTTAGAAATAGACATTTTGAAATTTTGTAGTAATATATTTTAAATAATTAAGATGCGGAAACTTTTAAATCATTTATCCAAACAATTCTCACATTGTGCATTCACAACGATATGGAGACCACAATTGGTTTTTAGGAATTCTATTTCATGTAATGCGAATTGTTCTTAATTCTTCAACCACAATCTAAATAAGCATGGCGATAAATTTATAGCTATAAAAGCTGGTAACACTGAGATCAGAATTTGAATACAAATAGCAAAATACAAATAAAACTAGTTAGAAATAAGTTTGAATTATTCCTGATGCTTGTGTCTTATTATCCAAAATACTCTCATGGTATCCACTATGACAAGTTGAAACGTTTGCTAACCACAAATCTGATTGCATTGCATTTATGCCGAATGGTCACCAACATCATCTGTGGATTCTTTGTCATATCAATGATCCAGCTCAGAAAGAGCCTACGAAACAATGGACTCTCTTGGGGGTCCGTCTCTGTTGGTAGGTAGGTATTATTATACATCTCTTCGCTGGACCTTTTTCCTTTCGGTAACTGTCATGTATAATTAGAATAATTGAAAGATAAAACCTAAAATGTCAATACTTGTTAATAAACTAGAAACTGCCCATGTAAAATCTAGATTTAGAGTTAGCATTTTAAACAAAAAGTCAGTAATAGTTTACAATAAGATATTTATGCAATTCTAGTTGATAAATAAGCAAATTTGTAGGGGTATGGTACCTACCTATATCTTTAATAGGGATATCATAATTTGATAACGATCTAATACCAATACGAGTATAAGGAGTGTGTTTATATAATTCATATTATTTCCTGGCGGTGATGATTATTCTGTAGATACTAAAGTGGTTCAAATCAGAGATGATCCTTGGACATAAAGGTTACTCTATTGTTAAAATTCAAGTGGTTCAAATCAGAGATCATCCTTGGACATAAAGGTTACTCTATTGTTAAACTCATCGAAGTTTCACTAACCGCACTAATGGTACCTATAGCAAAATGTTCCAATGAAGATAAGTCAGTAATTGTGAGGACGAAGCCCAAGGTTTAAATAGAATAGGAAAGCAAAACAATAATTGTTATTGTAAATAATTCTTTCACTGAACAAATTGATCCATAATATTACATAAACAAACACCAAAATTATTAATATTCCAAAGTTGACAACATAAATTAATCACATGGTCATGATATATCATTGGAAAGAAATAGCTTTGTAAGTTGGATGTGCTACTCATCATCATCAGGTAGCAGACCCGGAACGAGCTTGACTGACTCATATGCCAATCTAGTGAGCAGTTGCATCGACTCTTTGATGTTGTCCCACCAGCTTGTCCTTTTTGTCTCCTCTACAGTGTTTTCCATCAATGGTGGCTGTTAGTATGACTTTTTCAAGACCATCATCCTTCCTAAGGAAATGACTAAATTGTTTGAGCCTTCTTTCTATAAAAAAAGTCTTATAATAGTTCTGTCTTTAGCCATCGCTTGGAGAATCCACTCATTAGTTTGGTGCTCGGTGTAAGGAATCTTGAGTACACGCCTATAGCACAACATCTCAAAAGTTTCAATATTCTGCTGCATCCAACTTTCACTGCCAAACAAAACTGTACACCAGACAAGAGCCAGAAGGAGCCTAGTTTTTGTCTTGAGAGTAACATCTCTGTTCTTCCAAATGATTTTGAGACTCGAGAGTCAGACATTTCTGTATATCAGGTTCTGATTCACAGTTTTCAGTGACTTCGGCCAGGGTATGTAAATTGGTTTACTTGTTCAATTTGTTCACCATTGCATGACATATAAACATCTTGATGTATTCTCTAATAACACAGAAAATTGTTTTACCATTCCTAATGTGCCAAACCCTTGTTAAAACTAAACCAACTGGTGAATGTCCATACCTTTTTAGGTACTTATGTTGTTTTAATAGCATAATTGTTTGAAATTTAATAATACTTTGGCATAACATTCAACAGTTCAGGCAGATGGTGGTTCTGAGAAAGAGGTGAAGAAACGGACACAAGCTGGAATGGGGTGCATGGAAAAGGATTACTGGTGTTATATGTGACAGAAAAGTAGGAGACAAGGTGAAAGGTAAAATGTATAAGACAATGGTGCGACCAGTAATTATCTGCATTGGTGACCCCATCTAAATGTGTGAAAAACCTGAAGAAGAACATTCAATACCTTCAATTTTATTACCACCTGTTTGACATAGTTTTAATAGATATTGTTTGAACTTTATTAATACTATTTGCATTACATTCTACCTCCAAGTACATTTCAGTCTCAATAAAATGTTTTCTTTAAATTTTTCATAAGTAAGTATACTTTATAAGCTTCTTGATTCTCATTCCAATGAAAACATAAAATAAAAATTCTGTAAAGAAATTGGGACTATCATTAAATATAAAATAGGTCACAAGACTCTATACAAAACTGGTTAAAACTGACCACTGAGGTTCCTAAGTTCCACACCATATTTTGTTATTGTTTTGCATTTAACTACTTTATACACTTTTCAATTCTGCCTGGATAATTTCATGGATTTTGGATATACTAGATAGTACTTTCAATCGCCAAGCTTGACTGACCATCTTATCATGCTTCAGCTTGGGTGTAGAACAAGATGCACATGATTACATAGTTTGATTTGATCTTGAAAGGATGTTGTTTTTATGTTGAAGCCATATTTATATTTCAACACTTCTTTTGGTTGGATTACATTCATTACTATGATGTTAGTACTGTCGAAGGCTTGACAGATTTTATTTTTTATTTCTTATTTTGAATGTTTGCTGTAGTAAAGATTTTAATCTACATAATATTTACAATTTACATTTTTGATAAGCAATTTTAACTAATAGGTAGGTACTTACCAAGGAGATTGAATATTCTAATTTTCTTGGTACTTACTAAATAATTGTTAACCCTTGGACGGTATTGGGGCAAGTATACTACCCTACCCACTCCCTCCAGCTAAAATTGAAACTTTGTCCATGAACGCATCAAACGATTTTGATGAAATTTGAAATCCAGATATGTAGAAGATGAAAATATGTAACTTTTAGTGTAACAATTTTCGGGTCCGACCCCACAAGATCACTCGACTCCCTCTGAAGAATGGCCTAATTTGGAAAAACTGTACTCTTTACATTAAAATAAATTATGGTGTCAAATATTGATTAAATTGGATACATTTAGGTCATTATTACACCTATTCCAATATATCATTATTGACCAATTACAGCTTTTAAAAAATTTGAGAGAAACCCATTTTTTCTAACATTTTTGTTTTTGAAATAAAAATGTTCTACCGGATAACCTTTTCTCAAGATTCACTCGTAAAAAAAATTCAGAAAACTTAACGAGCCAAACAATGTTTTGTGTTTCTTTTGTCAAAAATTGAGCATGTCTGTTCCATATCTGATACTTTACGTGTGCCAAATCAAATGGTCAGATCTATCTAAAGTCAGCAATTGAGGTTTACTGATTTGAGGACTGGACCTGGCCGACATATTTAATTCAATATTTATTTAGGCAGTTAAAAAATATATAATATGTATATAATTACAAGATGGGCATAAAAGCTTCAAGTCAGGTAGCAGGTGGTAGCAATACTGAGCGGGCCTGCTCCCAAATTCACTTCTAATAATTGGAATGATTTCAATACCACTAATTTGAACTAGAAACCAATTTTAAGCCATTTTAAATTATTTAGACCCATTTAATGGTTAAAAACTGATTTGTGAAAAAAATCAATTTTAATGGATTTTCCTTGATATGGCGACCCATATAGACATAAATGTTAGACATTTAATTTTTTTAATACCTAGTAGCTTGTAAATATTAAATCTTTAATTTGAACTAGATAGGATGTTTCTTTTAAATATTAGAACCATTTTAGTGATGTTGACCAAAAATATCGATTGTTTTCCACAAAAAATTAATAATCAATATTTAAAAAATTATTGATTTGTCTTATTAAAACTCAAGTGGACCTACACACTAAATCAATTAATCAATTAGACAAAGTGTAATTTTTGGACTTCATTGGAATCATAGGCCCCTATCTCAGTCCCCTTATAAACTACAACATTGTACGCACCAAATTTTAGCCCATTTTCTGCATGGTAAGTATGAAATTTTAGGAGGTAGTGCTACCTCCTGTTAGCAACGTTATTACCGACTAAGGGTAGAGGAATGTCTCTAGAAGGAGCACTCAAATTATTTTGCTGTGAAGTGAACAAATATAGTCCTCAATTTATTATATGTTACAAGAATCATAAAAGATTTATTATGAAGTAATTTAAGACATAAAGTGTATGACCTACGATAATTGTTTTCCATTTTATAATAATGATATACTATAATAATGTAGGTATATTCTATGGTGTTAGAAGGAATTAAACAGGTTTCATGTATCAATCAGCCTTGTAGGATGTTGTTTAATGGAAAGATTTAGACTGTGATTGATGCTTAAGAAAGACGGAGAATCAGAAATATTGGGTGTCCGCCATTAAAAAAAATCAAATTTCCGTAAAATAATTATGAAATATTCACTTTTATTTGATACACAGACACTTTGGAAACATTTATTAACATAAAATCAATATGGCGGTCGAGCTAGGGCCGATGATGTCATCAGGTCCAAAAATATATAAATTTTATTAAAAAAAAAAGTTTTCTAAGTACCTGTGTACCAAATAAAGTGAATATATCATAATTGTTTAATGGAAATTTGAATATTTTAAAACGGCAATGATATGGCGGACACCCAATAGGCACAACTATACAGAGGTACATATGTCAGTGTTGCTTCTAAACAATTTAAACGATTTTAATAAATTTCACACATTTAAATAAATCATTGTAGTCAGAACAAATGATATAGATTTTAAGTTAAGGCCAATTTATACTCCACGGTATTTTGAAGTTAAGTTGAACTTCATCCTTTTGCCTTGGCGTAAAATGAAACAAACCCAGTTAATCTGAGCGCATATTTTTCTCAAGTTTGTGTTAATTTATTTAGGTTAATGTATTAGGTTATCAACTTGAATCTATCATATCTGTATACAAATACATCTTTTTTTACTTTTATGTTTGGATTTATCTATCTATCTGTTAATTAACTTTAACCATCTAAAATACACAAAATACATACAAAACCTTGTTTCTGTTCTTTTTTTTACGTTTTGACCATCGATTAGATACCAATTCATACATTTCTTTTGAAATCATTGATTTAGTTTCTCTTGTTTCCGTTATTTATTTTACCAAAAATTGTGTTTATATATTTCGATTTAGAAAACCAGTCAAAACATAACATAACTTTACATTAATTACATGCCCATTTTATTCGGCCACTGTGCCCTCAAAATTTATGCATGCTTAGGCACTTAATTCCAGTCCTAATAATTATATTGCAATACATTATTTTGATTTATTTTAATTTAGAAAGGCATTTAAATTTTTAAAATAACCAATATATTTATTAATTGCCAAATTACTAAAAATAAATTAAGGGCAATGTTTATAAAATATAGGAATATACAACAGACATAATTTGGAACACAATAATATTGTCTTGTCTAATGAAAACAGTCGGCCACTTTACTTTATCTGGTTGCAACCAAAGACGTTATATGGTTAAGTGTAGTAGTATTATAATTGAAATCTGTGGTTGCAACCTAGCTAGAAAATAATCCACCACCAAAGGGCAATTCTCTCTGGCTAATTGTTTACTGCAACTTTAAGCATGTGATAAAAATCATTTTGAAACAGTAGTAAAATTTATGCAAGTAAAAATTTATTTTATTTGGACAACATGATGCAGATTTTTGTGTATATTATCAAAACCCATCCACTATTTTCTTTAACGTACAACATTTTAATCGATTATACACATATACTGGCTATACTGGATACTTGATATCAAATCCAATATTGGCTGGTATGCACCAAATAAAATTAACGTTGATTTGATTCTATTCTTTGGGAATTCCCAATTTAATTTGATTCGATTTTCATTTTGTATGCACCAAATAAAATTAACGTTGATTTGATTCTATTCTTGGGGAATTCCCAATTTAATTTGATTCGATT
>JAUYWI010111193.1:0-17475 GCA_034780595.1 Parotoplana pacifica
AATCACAGCCTGAGCAATATAAAATGTTCGTATATTTCATATCAAAGCATAGAAGTGAAGAAAATTTGCAAATTTTGCATAAGAAGAGAAAAAGTAGAAGATATTTAGAAAAAGTATTGGAAGCCTGTTTTTGCTATTAAAAGGCACTCACGCTGTAAAAGCAGGTCCTGCCCAATTAATGTGTCTAAGAGTAATAATAAAAAAAACAGATATACTTTGATAAAAACATACTACTTATTCATATTACTTCAAATGATAGCACAGGACAGCTGTTTAGGCCTTGTTGGGCCTCATCAGCTAGGCATAATCACTGCCTGAGCAATATAAAATATTCGTAAAAATTGTGTTTTTATTTTTTTTCTAAATTGTACTAAAGTGCACACTGTAGAGAATTTCATTATAAAAAGGTTAAGGACATTTTGTGTCAAAAATTGTCTGTAGGTATATGAAATGTCTATACATTTAAAACAAAAACAGAAATTATAATTTTCTAATAAAATATGAATAATTCATATTTGATACATTTATTCTTCATCTCGTATGTTATAAGTGTGCTACGATTGGAACGGTTATAGCTTTATTTAAAGTCAGAAATTGAGGTCCACTGATTTTGGGACCAGAACTAACTGATGCGTTAAAAATCAAATTTTCTAAATTCAATTTTAGGGCTTGATATCATCCCAAAATTATCAAGAATGACCTAGAAATTAAACACAACCTATTTCAATTGAAATAGAGCCGTTTATATGTGAAAAAAAAACACTTTCAAAAACAAATTTTATGTGCCTGCCGCCCTGGTATGGTGGACCAGGAATGTGAAAATCGAATTTTCTAATATACTATTTCTGACGTCTTCCTACTCAAAATTCGCTTGGATTTTAGAGCCATTTATGTGATATCGACCATCTACGCCAAGTATGATTTTTTTTAGAAGGGGGTAGTTTTACCCTCCTCCTTTAAAATCTTTGACTTTGTCAGATATGTAAATCTACCAAAGGTTAGTAAGATTGAAAATGACAAAACTTATTGGCCTAAAATGTAGTATCTAGATCCAAAATAATTTTGGTAAATAATCCAATATGTGTTCAAAATACTGATCTTTGCCTAATTCTTTTTAACTACCGGTGACAAAATATTCGTTTTACTGAAAGCAATAAAATCAAATATATATCTAAATATAAATGTATTTTTAATACTTTTGTTAAATAGAAACAAATTCAAACTATGTATAAGACATTTAGACGTAGAATGCTTTGGTGAATTCTTTTTAGTATAAAAACACTTTAAAAAAATCTAGTTAACCTTTATTAAATATGTTATAAGAACAATTAATTATTTTTCTCCGGCGCTGTGTAATTAGCATCAATCATAAAATATTTGCAATTGTTCTATATAATTTTAAACGTCCTTTTTTAAATGTTCTGCATACAATTATATATCATCTACTCATATGTGATAGGCTATTCATGATTATTGTTTTAAATTATCATTGTACTTTATGCATTTTTGAAAAGTACTTTAAACAAAAATAAAGGCATTATTTAGTAAACCAAATTTGAGCCAAAATAGAGAAACGTTTCTTTTAGGTATCCCATTCAATTCAATTTTATAATTTAGATCAGATGGAAGTTTCTATTAAAAGCAGTTCTCGTATTATCCTCCGCTATTGAATTTCGTGGCCATAAACGAGTCATCAGAATATTTATTAGTCCTCGTTGTACACCCATATACAAACACACCAGAAAAACAAACTCTAGCTAGCTATACAAATTAGCTATTTTTATATTTATTCTATTTTCCAAATACCATTTTCTGTCCTGAACAAAACACAAGTTTAAATTAGAATTTAATAATTAATAATTGTCGTTGGGGAAACTTGAGTATACACAACATTTGTACCTGTAAACTAATTTGTATGTAAGTACGATTTCTCGTCAGTTTTAGCAATACTAAGTATGGGCACACGACTTTAGCCGAACTATCCACCCGGTAGGAGATTTGCCCTCAAGTAAACCTGAGAAAAAAGGTATCTACCTATCTATTTTTACAAACTTAGGTTATTTATTTTTAAAAAGAAACTAGTTTTAGTTGAAAAGTATCCCAAAAAAATTTTAAATTTGATAAAAATCATAAAAAATGCTTCGAATTTTACTAAGTGACTGTTTTGTGTAAGAACAAAACACTTGGAATTTAGTTTCCTCAGAAATAAACATATTTTGTAAATTTCATTGTACAAAAAATATATTGCTAACACAGAACATAAGTTTAATAATTTTAACAAATAAGTTGAGAAAATTGGTTCATCATAATACGAAATTGCTCAGCGCTTGTGTACATTCATCATACTTACTGATAGGTGCCTAACTTGGTCTCATATTTAATGAAAGTTTAAAAAACTTAAGATTTCAATGATTGTTGCTGTTATACTATTAAGTAATTATTAAATTCCTTGTACTTTAGTTTAATTTATAAATAATCTTAGTTAGCGAAGTACAAACCATTTTCACAGTAACTATATACATAACAAAATAACACAAATATATTTAAAAAAAGAATTTATTTACAATGTATGTATGTAACATTTAATAATGTATGTTAAATATGACGGTACAGAATTATTAAATTAAGAATTAATAATAAAAAAATGAAGGTATAATCTGTGTTTTTAAGATAAACGTACATGCCTTAGGTATGAGATAAGTACAATTATTTTTTACTATAAAATATAAAAACAAATGCATTATCCTGTCTATAGAGTTTTTTTCACTATTAATCCAAATTGTTTTAATATAAAGCATATTTACATAATTATATCTCAGAAATAGAAAATGTTCTTTTAGTTAATAGGATTTATCTACAAACGATGTCTAGTTGGTCAGAATTTCTGCAATTAAATACGTTTAGTAAAAAAAACTATAGGAAGGTATGTCCTTTGAAAATAATTTAAGTAACCTTTTCTTATAAGATGCTTTTTTTTATAATTTGAATAAGCCGTATTATGCGACTTATAAATCTATGTATTATGTACTTATTTTGTAATATAAAGAACTAATCTTTTAACTATATATCCACACGACTATTAATTTGTAGAAATATAAAGTTTGACCAAAACTACCTAAGTAGAAAATATATTTGTTATCAAAGAATTTCAACTTTTCAACTACTGTCAACAAAAATTCTCTAGTTCTGCAGAACACAATTAATTATTTGTCTATTTTATACAGTACAAATGAAATAATTGTTATCAACTATATTACTATGTGCAAAACATTTTCTGTTTTTTTAAACAAATTAAAAATGGTCTACTGTTAGAAATAAAAAAAAGTACAACCATTTAAATAAATTAAATATCACATTTAGCTTTGTTGTGTGTGCTACACCATTATGAATGTGTACTTCAATATACAATTTTAACATTTCCGGTGTGAATGTAATCAACATATGGTACCTTCTTCCGGAGTTCTTTTTAAAATAACCACAGGTTTAGGAGGAGTCCGGTTAGACATGGCTCCGCTCGTTGAGAAACCAGAAGAAAGTGTCTGATGGGTATTGGGAGAGAAGTGGCTAGAGGCTGATGATGGATACAGATAATTATTGGTGATGTTGCTGGGAGCCATATTGGGTGCTTGGTTATTGGCAGTGCAGAAACTGGAAGTTCCTCCTGTAAGGTGATATTTGGTCATATCCTCAAGACTGGCACCTCTCCCACTATCAGAGAAGGAATGATGGTCCATGGCGTTGTTGTAGGGCGCTAGACCAATTGGATAGTGTCCGGTGTTACGGAGATGAGGCGTGTTGCTGGCATCTTTAGCACCTGGACCTGTGCCCACAAGTGGAATTGAGGCCGGGTCAGTGTTGCGGTCAATGACATCTCTTGGAGCGCACAAATCCTGTGTGTTGTAGTCACCTGGTGGCCTGCTAGTGTTGTAGTCAACTGGTGGCCTGCTAGTGTTGTAGTCAACTGGTGGCCTGCTAGTGTTGTAGTCACCTGGTGATCTGCTATATTGCAGAGTTGAGTAACCAGAGGCGTTGACCACAGCTGTTGGCTACAAAAAGAATTAAAACACTTATCACCATATTATTTGATAATTAATGGTAATTTTAAATTATTTCTGTTTTCTTTATATTCTAAAATTTTTAAATTTTGATTGACGATAATTGCACATAGTCATTTTATAAATTTTAAAAAAATTCTTAATGGTTTTTAGTCACTTTTGTTTATGTAAATGTTTGGTGACCTTCGGCCCATATATGGGTCTGCAACTCTGCTACTATTTTTGTGTAAAACAATCAGTGTGCCACGAACAATGGTTATCTAGGTTTAAAATGTTGTTATTTTTAAATAAATTATATCTCCACATAGACCAACTTTAATAGAATTTAGTGGTACCTGACATAATTTCTATATGGCTATATTAAATAAATTGCATTTTAATATTAATTTTTAATCTTAATTCTGGTGATAAATTAGTCAGATTAAACTCTCCGAATTTTGATATTTGGTCCAATTACTTTTAGGGAAAATATTTAAGCATTTAAATAAACGAAGTAGCTAATAGTATTTTCACTATTTCCAATCTTAGAAAATGTACCTAACTAATTTAATCCAAACAATAGTACATATAATATGTCTGTGGTAGAGATCTCGGCATTGTTTTATGACTGAAAATTGTAGCGTTTTTCCAACTAATTTTATTGGATATATTTTTCTTTAATCTAAATACACATCTACCATGACCATTTTGTCTGATTTGACAGCGGACAACACTTTAATTGTGATTTCATATGAAAATTTGTCTATAACAATTATTAAAAGGAACACCAAATTAATACGTATTGTTGCATATTTAGGTGGGCAAAAATGTAATTGCAATTTGAAGAAGGATAATTCATATTGTCAAATGTTTTATGTTTACTGCATATCTTTCCAAAAAAGTCAATTTTTGGTTCAACCTTGTTGTTAAGCATTGCCTATCTTGCCTAGTGCTGCCTCTAATATGAATTCACGGCTATGTCCAATTTATAATATACGAGCAGACAGGGGCAATATAAAATAGCATGTTAGAAACGGCCATAATTAATCAATTTGTTATTGACATACAAAATCAAAACTTCTTTTTCGGAAGTAACGTAATAACTTTCATTTTCTATCTGCATAGTTTTTATTTTGTTATATCCTAGGTAATATTGCACTTTTTCAAAAATACATCCTAATCAATAGTTGATGGATATAATTTTGATAAAAACAATCTTTCATGTGATGTATATGTAGGTGCCCTTGAATAGAATATAATAATGTATACAAACTAGAAATAATAATAATGTAAATGTTTTTTTTAAGTTGCTTGCTTCTAAAGTTGGGTGTATTATTTGAAGTATAGGTACTTATAGGGAGATATGGAATATAATATGCAAATTATTGCAAATATGTTTGATACAAAAAATGTTTAACAGTAATTTTCCAACTATAATAACATTGGTAGGTGGCTATCTAAGAGTAGATGTACGTCATCATTATTGGAGAACTGTTCTGGCCGTATTTTAGATAAACCACAATATGTGCGATTCGAATTTACCTTTCAATTAAACTTTTCACACTGGAATTTGACATTTAGGGAATATTAAAATTTAAAGCAAATACCTAATTAAATTTTTATTCTGAAACCAAAATGGTTAAGTAATAAGTGTATTTACCGTTCCCACTAAAAGTCGTACATAATCATGTCGTAATATAAAAAATCGTAGACGTATACAATTAGTCGTATAGATATAATCGTACATAAATTAGTTGTTTTATATAATTTAGTCGTACCTAAATTAGTCGTAAATTATATAAAGTTGTACACTTAATTTTATCAAATTTAGTGCTATTCAAATAGTCGTCAAACTTCCGTACACAAAGTAGGTAGATATAAGAATGTTTTCAATATGTAAAGTGTAAGACATTCAGCATACTTAGAATAAGCAACAAAACCATAAATTTTAAAAGTGTTATTGCCTGTATTATGCTAAATTCCCAACATTTTAATTTGAAATAACTAATTGGATCCCTTTTTATGACTCTGTATATACGAGTGATTATAAGACGATATGAATTTTATTCTCGGTGCAATTTTTTTATACGAATGTTTTGTATTGGTACAGATACGACTGTTTATATAATAAGACTTTGTCTATAGGACAAATTTATATCAGACATTTTATATACGACTAATTATATGACGACTGTTTAACTACTTTATATTTATGACTTTATACAATTTTTTCTATGACTTTTTTTATAAACAACTACTTCCTGTACGACTTCCCTATTTTACGACTTTTCAATACGAATCCTATATTTTATAGGGCACGGGGATCCAGAGGGTAGTCTCAGAGGTGTGGACCTCTATAGGCTCAAATACAATTGATACAAATAGGTGGCATTCTAGAACATTGGACTCACGATATTATGGGATATTATCTAGTAGGTATTTGTCATTGTTGTTAATTTCCTTTTTTTAGAAAGTTTCTTTTTCTCTCATTTAACACATTTATAGGTTTTTTAAATAATTTAAAAGTTCATACTAAGCACTAAAAAATATAATTTATTGGTAAAAATAAACTAGTGACTAAACTAAAGCGAAGGAAACCTATAATGTTGACAAAAGCATTACCTAAATAATGTATAAGTACCCTAATATTGATTATATTGATTTGTCAAAAATTAAATAATATTTGGGTGTAGTACAAACTAAGTTTCCCAAAAAGAACTGTTTGATCTAAATAATTAATGTGATTTAATATAAACAAAATACACTGATTTGAATAGTTTATCCATGGGAACCTGATATAGCATGCATAAACATCCTCGTGACACAAAATAATTATAATTATATGTAATGAATGAAAAAACGCAGATGTGACAAATCCCACATTACCAAAACAATTGGAATTGAATATGTTCTAGATTATCTCTTATATGCATTTTGAGCTTGGTTGCGTGTTTCATCTTAAAAGCAAGAATTAGGAGGAGGAGGAGTTTCCTTTGAAAGAAGAAAAGAGGGGAAATAATTTCATATTTACTGTTTGCAAATCAAATTAGAAAGAAGAAGAATTCAGTGCAATTGATGATGTGACAGTGTATTTCAAAAGGAATGATTATGTAATAAATCTAATCCTTTTTAGACGAATACAATTACAGATCGATGTGTGTGCATACAACAACAACAATTTATGTATGTACATCGAAAATAAAACACATTAAGAAAAAAGAGAATATTGGGTGCAATGACATCGGTTATTTCAAAGTTGGTCTTAAAACAAAAAAACTCAATTTCAACACCAACATTTTTAGAATGTTGTAATGAACAAAAGCTTTAGATTAATATATTTTTTATTTCAAAATTAGTTTTGGAATCAACAAAAAGACCAACTTTGAAATCACCTATTATAAATTATCAAAAGTTGTCTTACAAAACTGATGTCCAACAATTTTTAAATGCTTAAAAATTCTTTCAATACCTATACATAGACAGTAAAGTTGGAATATACAAATATAAATTTGAGATGGAATATTATAAAACGCTTAATTTCTGCATTAGCTCCATATGCATCAGAAATTGGGTGTATTCATTTAATAATTAAAGATTACATCACACCCTTGCAAAAGCGGGTAAGATGCGATAATTCCATCTCTAAATTTACTAATATTATAATGCATTCTAATGTGAGTTTTGTAGTGACGGAAATGGGTTGACGTTATATTATTTCGAACTGTATTATAATCCTTATATCATTATGCGCAGTTGATGGATTGAGCAAATTTAAGGATAAATAGCAGCCATCCCCTGTCCAACCGAAGAAGCGATTTCTGAATTCATTAATCATTCGAGATCTTCACTCAGGCAGATCCAACATGTCCCTGATTTTCCGACATCAGACGGAAATTAGAAGATGAAGAAGAAGGGGAGAAGGAGGAAGAAAACGACGAGAGAAAGAAAGGCTCTTTTTGTCGACTGGCATTGTCTAGCTGATTGGGAACACACAACACAACAGTCGAAACGAAGGTGATTAAGCGCGCCAAAATAGTGTGGAGCTAAGCGGACATGAACGTGCTAGAAGATATTGCCGGAAAGTCTGAAGATGGTACTCACACAGAAATATTAGTAGAAGTTGGCAACATAATAAATGAGAGAATAATAGCTAACTGAAGTTAAAGGATTAGACAGATTTGTGTAAAGAACCCCAGATATCCAAGCGCTTGTGAAATGCAGAAATAAAAATCATTACTTGAACAATATTTTGTCAAATGAATGAAAAACAGAGTAATACAGATTGATGGATTTGATATCCCAACATTACACAAATTATTATCTATTATTATAGTACCAATCAACTTTTTCACTGAAGGATTAATTTAGTTATAAACAGATAGTATACTGAATGATGATAGAAGCCATTTTTACATAAGAGTTTTAAATATCAAAATTATACGCATAATTAAACTTAAGAAAATTTGATAGATCTTATAAGTGAAACATGACAAAATTTAATCCTTTCTCATAACGCGTGGATGATAATAAAATTTAAAGATAGTCATCATTTAAAGTATAAAATATATCAAAATGTATCTTGTTTTTCAAAGTTAAAAATATGTGCAGTTCTTTAAATGGAAAAAATGGGCAATAGCTTGGCAAATCAAAAGCATGAACATTAAATAGTGAAAACGTTGAAAAATTTGGCATTAGGCCTTTTTTTCTATTTCTTCAATTATGTTTTCACAAATTACTTATATGGCTTTGTCAGAGTTGGATTTTGAACAGGAGGGTAACTATCCTGTACGCCACTAAGTAAGTATTGACTTACATGTTTAAATACCATGAATTTTTCACCAAGAAATATTGATTTTACTTTTTATTTTAAAAAAATATGATGGTAAACCACCTATTTGACCGATTAACAAAAGTTGGTACATTTAATAGCCTTCGAAGTGGGAAGAAATTGTACGAATTGTAATTCAGGATATCTTTAGAAAGGGTTCAAAAATAGCTCATTTTCATATTTTCAATGATCCTATCAAACATTTTCGGTGAAGCTGAGCTTTGGAGCTAACAGCCAGTAATTGTATGCCGATGGCTTAAATTTAAATACAATTTAGTAGTAACATTAGCTACCTTTTTTTCCAATTCTTGTTTTTTTATGGCCAGGAAAGACCTTTGTAACATCTTGTTGAATAGGTAGGTAAATTAAAATAAGATGATAGTGGTTCAAAATTTCTCATTACTGAAGGAATTTCAGGAAAGTTAATTATATGCTAACTTTACTTGTCAATATGCTGATGAGATTTATATGAAATTTGGGAACGTTTTTTTCTCAGGTGTTAGGTAACCTACAACAGAAGAAAGAGGAAACTGGCCCCCAAAGTTTAGCGCATTCTACTGAAAACTAAATTAAGCGATAATAACGGATTGGGCATTCATAATAATATAGGTAGGACATAGAAATACTTGCTGCTATAACTACTGGAGATAGCTTTCCTCGACAGACAAAAAAATAACAACTACTTTGTTAAATCGTGAACTGGGTTTATCCCAGCCCGAGATTATGGCATCGGCATCGTAGTGGACCCTATTATCTAGGTAGCTACCACACCTAACAAGCTATGTAAGTAAAAGAAAATTCCCAATAAATGGCTAACAAACAACCTGTTAATAATACCTACACAAGCCAAGTTTGGAGATTAATCAACGGGGACAGGCACAGCCAGCAGAAATATAAACCCCAGTTTGAAATCAGAACATCCAAGACGAAATTGTAGGCCTAGCGATGCGACGACGGTACATAAATGATGTTCTCAATTCTTTATTAGCTTTGAATCAATAGTGAGGACATTCAATTGATACAGTTTATAAGTACACAAAAAAATAGACCGATAATGGCTTAAGATTGCTGTAGAAAATTTTCTAAGCTATATAATAGACAATATTTGAACAAAAAACAACTTATTTTAAATGAATATTTGTAGCTTATTTTATATCTACACGCATATACATAATAGAATATCAATAAAAGTATTTGTCATATTTAAAAGCGCATAGATAATAGATTTATTTCTGTAGGTAATGAAGCAGACTACTAAATAATAGGAATAGTAGTATGCTAAATAACATGACTATAGTATTAACTGATCTGCGCAATGGGGCAAAAACTGGTTGGATGTCCTTCTCCCCGGAGTTCCAATGTTAGTATCCAGTTTTCTCGGGAATAAATGATGACAGGATAAGGAAACTTCAGCTTTGCTGGTAGACATAGTTTTCCTACTGTCTTTATAACAGCAATAATATTATACTTTGAAATAATACATACAAATCCAAATAGATGTATCTGGACAATTTTGTATTTTTATAATATAAATACCAAGAGCTATCAATTAATTTTATACGTCTAATAGGTTTCTATAGATGGGATAACTTTTACAAAATTCTAATTTTTAAAAGGATAATATTTAGAAATTTAAATTATCTAAACAACTGTTTATTAAAACCGGATAAAATATTGGATACCTGCCATTAAATTGCACTAAATTTTAACTTTAGTGCATATTTGGTTTCCAGACATTAATTGCAGATCATTGCAAAACGACATAATTAGTGGAAATATCCTTTTGAATTCTGAGATCAACTATTAATTACTAAAACTGATAGATAGTAGGTCGATATTTGGTTAAAAAACGCTGTTTAAAATAAAAGATAACTTTAAAAATGATGATTTTGTCACCTTGGTACAATCTGAAAAGCCAATAATACGATGATTAATTTAAATTTTCGAATAAACTTTCTTTTTGAGTAATATTTACAAAAAATATTGACATCTTAAAAAAATTGTTTGAATTGTCCTTTTAGTTCTTAATAAAATAACAACGACAAGCAGATCCATTTAGTGTATACCCTTCGGTCATAGTTAAATTAAAAGTCTGAATTTGGGTCTACTAATTTGAGACCTCAATTCGGTTAAGTGGTCAATTCACAAAAAGTGGAATTTTCCACCAAGAAATGAGATATTGGGTACAGCATAATACCAATATACTATAAATTTAAGATAACTATATATTTAGGAAATGAAATGCAGACACTTTCTTCTGTATTATTCTTTTTTTTAGGAATATAAGCAAAATAATTTTTAAAAAATAAATCTTTCAAAACCCTCTACTGTTATCATTGCTTTTTGTACCAACATGTTTTCAGAGCAGTTTCAGAATAAGTTTTGACTCATGCATTTGTCACTCTAAATTTATCGGCTCATAAAAATTTATAAAAATAGCATGCTTTTACAACAAAATGGTTGAACTTTTATGTCAGTACTTATTATAAAAAGAAGAATCTTCCGTCAAAATTAGGTATTAGGTAGAGGTACCTATTTAAAAATTTGAACAATAACTTTTTACTCAAAATGTTTGTAATTTATTTTTATAGTTAAAAATATACAAAATGCAGTACACCTCACTTTAAAATCCAAAGAATTGAGACTTTATCAATTAAATTTACCTTAATTAGAAGTATTTAAATAACTATTTCCTTCTCCACCAATAATATACCGACAGATTTTGCCAACATTTCTGGATATTATTTAAACAAACTTTTTTTTTTATTCTTTACAACAACCCCGATCTAGCTAATCTTCTTGTGCATTTCATATATTTCAAGAGTTAAAATTGTGCAGTAAGTATATAACTCTAATCAATAGAGTAACTATGGGTAATAATAGCTGTTGGTATACACATGCTATGCGACATGGAGTCAGACGTTCACATAGCATTCAGTTATTATAAACCAAAATGCAGAACGGAAGAAGCGCAGAATCAATGTTAATTTTCCTGAACCAACAACAGCGTCTTCGGTGAACTAAAGCGAACCTTTTGGTTCTAATATTATTAGTACAAATTGTACACACTTAGAAAGAGATGGCAAAACTATACCAGTTTACTTAAATTTTATAATAATATCATAAAAATTACACTTAATTTTGCACAAAATTACATCTTTTATTTTATATTGTAAATACTAAATACAATGTAAGTACCCAAATCTACAAAAATAGTTAACAAGTGCATAAAATAGATCTTTTTATCGCACTAGTAATCTTAGAAGTTAATTAACAATTCTTTAAAAGCCATTCGGCATCTTTCATATCTTATTATAGTCACTGTGTAATATTCCCTTCCATTTCCTGTAATTTAGGCAGTGTGATGATTTTGTCTGTTAAAGATTAATTAAACATTAAAACAACGCGACCCAGAAAAGTTAAAATAAAAACATCTAATCTGAGTGACAGTTAACAATAATTAAAAGTAATAAAATTAAATGCATTATGCGTTGCCGACTAATAATTCTGAATATAAACGAATTCGCACGTAGGTATAAGAAATACCAATTAATGAATTGGTGATAGGATTTGATTTATCCTTTTACTTAACATCACAGTAAGTGAAGCATAATAAAATCAATAGAATTGATTAGAAAGTGTAAAAACATTACTTTAAAGATAGAGAAACCACTCAGTTTAAACTTTTTTGGTTGTGTTTATCTAATCAAATTATGTGGAAATAAATGAACCATATCAAAAATAACAATAATTTATAAACACTTTCGAAAGTTAGGTAGGTATATACAACTATTAAATTATAGATATCTAGTTAATACGTATCTATGGTTATATTCAAAAGAACAACAAAAAGTTTTCCTATCGCTTACAAGGTCAAATAAGAAAATAGATTTTGTCAGATTTAAGCTGGGTATCTATGCATGCTGAACTATATTTCATCTGCTTTTGGGTGTTCTCTCTATGAACAGAGTTTGACGGTTTCAACTTACTCGATCTTGTTGCATATTCTGTAGATGAGTAGAAAATCGTGGCGATTTGTGGGGCGGGGGTGGTGGCGGTTGAGAATTGGTCATGGGTAGGAATGAGTAGTCGTGATGGCCCGGGGGACTCATGTAGTCATGACTGTTTGTGACCAATGTCTATTTTTTAAAAAAAAAGATGACAAACAAACTCTGATGTAAGTAGGTACCGAAAGTGCCACAACTGTAAAGAAGTGACAAGAACTCAAAATAATATAAACAGCAAAATGAGCTAATACTCTCTAACAACGAATTTTAATACTTACTGTTTAACACAACAAAGTACAATCAAAAGAAAATAAAACATACAACTATTCTTATAGCAATAGATGGGCTCGAAGATGCCATTTGTAAAATTACAATTAAAATTACAAATGTACTTCAATAAAGATTTCCCAGTGAAGTACTACGAACGTTTCTTCAAAACTATTTAGATGGAAAACTGGGTCGGATTTTGGTACAAATGTACCCATTAGTGTCGCCAAGTGTCGCTGCTGTATAGGTGATTTAGAACATTTTTATTTTCATTTTTGGTCGGTCAAAGATTAAAATACCACCTCGCTTCATTAAAACTAAAATAGAACCAGGCATTTCCTACAAATCGCGTAAAATAGCATCAAATAATTTAAAGTTGCATTACCCCATTATTCTAAATAGTGTCATTAGACCCCCGTTTTAATAACACATTTTTTGGTGCAAAGGTTTGACATAATTATGCAAATAGCACAACTGACCGAGAAAGGGACGTCTTAAGTTGCACAGGTCTTGCATTTGGTAGATGCAGACCATCTAATGGCCCTCCTAATCTTAAATTCCAATCTCTCAAAATTGTATTGTACTCGTTTATCCAATTGCCTAAAATTCAGAGCGTACTGACTTCTGTTGAGAAAGTAAACAATGGCCCTATGTTCATGGTAAATGCGATTTTGTAAAGATAATTAATGTTAGTTTTATTGAAAATTATGATAAAATTCGATACTACTTGCAAGTAACATACATGTAAAATACTGACCTTAACAAAATAACATAAATTGTTTCGACATAAACGAGTAATACGATTTTTAAAGAAAATATAAATTTAACTTAAGAGGGCCATTAGTTGGTCTGTAGCTCCCAAACGCAAGACCGGTGCAACTTAAGACGTCCATTTTCGTCACTTCCTCGGTCAGTTGTGCTATTTGCATATGTCAAACTTTTGCACCAAAAATGTGTTATTAAAACGGGGGGGGAGTTCCTGATGAGCTATTAATGACAAAACAACGATCGAAATGGGTAAATTTTATTGAAATGTAAATGATAGATCTCTATGTTTGTACTCGTATTTAGATTTGTATGAAGTTAGATATTTACTGAACGTTCTTTGTCCGGAAACATGTTTCACTTGAGACATGAGACAAATTAATTAGTATGTATTCAGAATCATGAAATTTTAATTCAGTACGAAATTTTAATCATGATTTTTCAGCATTATAAATCACACAAATAAAGCATATTTTGTAGTCTGTCAAATAATTAAGGACTGTACGACGATGTTCCATGTCATGACAAAATTGGTTAGTTACTGTTTTATTAATTTCAACGACCGAATATAATATGGCATATGTACGTACACAACCGTAGATATCTGTAGCGACTTCCATACAAATTGGTATTTAAAATTTCTATTTTTTTTATTCTCTGAATGGGTTCTTTAAAAGGTAAATTAAAATGAAGCTGCTTTTTATTTTCTATAATTTTTACTAAGTAGGTTTAATTGTTTGATAAATGGTTATTCTAAAACAAAGGAATACTGAAATAAAAATTCCATTATTCACTTTTTTAAATTTTATAGTCCACTACATTTTAAAATACATCGAATATTATTAACAACCGTTGAAAAAGTGTTCAAACAAAAACGAAGTTAAAAATTTCATCAATAAGCAATGAATATTTTTCATTTAGTTTCAGTTTTCTTGGAATGAATGCTGTTGTTTTGAAACCGAATATATGCGCTTAGAAATTTTTAATTGATTTATTTATCATCTTTTGTAAATATCATTTAGCGACACACTAATAAATCACAACGCTGATGTTTATAGTTTTATATATTTCTACTAGGGAAACAGTTTTAATTAATTATTTTTAATCATGACATATTCAAAAAAAATAAAATATTTATAAACAACATATTGTACAGGTTTTCTAATTGGAAACTAAAAAATAACTTTTTTATTTATTTCTAACAATATTAGTCATGCACTTACAAATTACTGGCTATGACGCATTTATGTAAACAAATTAAAGATAACAAAATGTGTCATTTTAAGCTTATAAGCTCAATAAGCAATAGTTACATACCTTGAAAAGCACTGCTATCAAATTTATATATCTAATAACCGTTTAAATTAAATAAAACTTGTCAGCATCTTCAATATTTTTATTATTGTAAAGTAGATTCTTTTAAAATATATTTTACTTTTAAGTTTATCTGTGTGGACTTTTAAATATAGACTCTATCAGTATAAGATAAAATATCTTCTGTTGCTTGTATAGCTAGCAAGAACTTCAAAAGACAAAAATGTTTTTCTTCTACTGACATAAGTTCAAAATAAATGAATTTCGCTACATTTTCCAGCAGTGTTGTGATTTGAAGTGATTGTTGTTACTAACGACAGTCTAAAGCTCTAATCAAATATTAACACTATTATTATTTATACTTACTGTCTAAGTCAAACAGTAAAATAAACATTATTTGATTATCTAATAAAATTTAATAAAATCAATACAACATTTGTTGAAAGAGTCAAATGAGCAGAAGAAATAAACATGAGTCCTGCTTCCCCCACAAGATCTGAACCCGAACAACATTTTGAGTGTAAAAAAATTTACAAAATGTCTCTGATTTAGGCTGGAAAAGAGGAAATGTTTGCCAAATGTAAAGAAGTTTGGATAGGTTTGGTAGTTTGCCTCGCTTTGGGAAGGATCAACATGAAGAATCTACTGCGAAACCTGCACTGTGTCTAAAAGTATATTGACATTTCTAATTTACTTACACCATACATATTTGCTCTCGCTCAGCAAGAAACAATCAGGGTGGCTTGGTTTTGGAAAAGAAGAAATTGAACTAAATGTTCGTTCTTGTTGAATATTTTGAAGCCAATATTTGGTAACAAAATGTGTTGTTTGAAACTATAAATTATTAAAATAAAATATTATATTATATAAAATATTATATTATTAAATTTTATTTTTGCACCTATCTGATCAGGATTTTCGCTTAAAATTAATAAAAACACTTTACTCGATACTTTGCCAAATATTAAAAATAATGAAATATTGTTATAAAAACAGAAAATCAATGTGTTCCTAGTTGCATTTACAGTTTCCCCCAAAAATATTAATTTTAATTAAACCTTGTTGCTAGTGTTTAATTTTTGGTCATCAAAAATTCAGTAATCTAATTTTTATAAAACTAAAGCTATGAAATATAGGCTGTCTCATAAAAAAGTTCGTTTTTTATTTACAAATTCGCTTTTATTTACAAACTTCAAAATTATTACATAACATATGTACTACGTTGTTCTGCGTTGTACTGCGTATAATATCCATAGATATGTCTATGGATATATTCATCATTAGCAATCAAACAACAGACAAATTTAAATATAAATAGTAATCGATGGATTTATTAACCGTGCATTGAATAAAAAACGAACTTTTTTATGAGACAGCCTATAGTAGAAAACTTTCAAATCATTCAGCGGAATAATCCAGTTTTTTCACAATTCGACCAATATCGACAACATTTTTACTTCGATTTGTTGACATAAAAGGTTTTTGCGACGAACACAAAAAATGCTTTGATAAACATATCATTCATAAATTCAAACCTGAGCTTAATACATTGTTTTAGGCTTTAGGCTTTAGGCTGTTCTACTCTCATTGGTCTGCTTTCATTACGTATGTACTTATCTTTATATTAATTATATTTATTGTCATCTAAGTCTGTAACTATTTAATTTGCTTGATAAAGTGTTATCGATAATATGCGATATAAAATTTCACTTTTTAGCTTAAGAATTTCTTCAATCAATATTTTGATAGCGTTTACTATCTAATTAGTGGCATTTTCAAATATCAAGCTTATTTATTTTGTAGGAAATTTGATTAGCACCCGATCCAAGAAGACTTCAAATACGAGAGAGAAAATGAAAAATATGGAGGACCGCCAGATCTTCAAAGCTTCGACACGGAGATTGATGGAGGCGGTCATTCCAAAAGTTGTAGTCGGACAACAGCAAATTAGCTTGACGTCGAAGAAATTGTCTATTGCAATTAGCAGAATTAATCCACATAAATATGTCAACAACTGTAAGTGGACATTTCTTTACCCGGAACTTAAACACAATTTTGATGGAACAAAACTATTAATATGTTTCCTACATACACCAATATTTTTGCAAACCTTTGAGTGACTAGATATTTAGAGGTTGCTAACAGTGCACTAACATTGTGTTTACTAAGGTATGAAAATCGTTTTATGTTCCTAAGGAAGTAGGGATATTTACTTAGGTATATAAAGTAATCAGGAGGATAGCTATTGCACGAAACTTCC
>JAUYWI010111194.1:0-10900 GCA_034780595.1 Parotoplana pacifica
CCATCAAGACAGTGAGCAGTTTCAAGTACCTGGGATCCATGGTTAATGAAGAAGGAAGTATAGGGGAGGAGGTATCCACTCGCATTCAAGCAGCTTGGGCTAACTGGCATGGGCTGTCAGGCATCCTGTCAGACAAGATCCCTCGGACTTTGAAGCTCAAGCTATACATGATGGGGATCAGAGCCTCACTTACATATGGTTTGGAGAGTTGGGTGCTGTGCAGGGTGAACACCAGGAGACTAGTGGTGATGGAGATGAGGTTCCTTAGGAGAATCATGAATATTTCACTTCTAGAGCACATAGGAAATAAAGAAATCCTCAGTTTGGCAAAGATTACACTGCTGGAAGAAGTACTTCGGTCAAACCGTTTGTGATGGTATGGGCATATCCTGCACAGAGAGCCGTCCTTCCCAGCCAGAAGAATTCTGGGATGGGAGCTAGTTGGGAACTGCTCTAGAGGAAGACCAAGGGAGACATGGCAGAGGCAGCTAGAGAAGGATATGAAGAAGAAAGAAGTCACCACAAACATGGCCCTCGATAGACAAGAGTGGCAAGTGAAGACAAGACTGACCCCTGAAATCTAAGGGATAAGGTCTCAAAGGTGAGCAAAGTGGGTGTTGATGTCATTGACCAAATGCTCTGCAAGTACACCACACATGCTGCCACCCTATGGTGGCCAGTAGCTATTTGGTCCAATATACTCGATATTGATGTACTGAATGCATGGATCATATTCAAAATGTTACTGGCTCAAAAATGTCTAGAAAAATATTTGTTTTGAATCTGATTGAAGAGTTCAGACAGCCTGTGTGAAATGAAACTGAAGATGGTGCAGTGCAACAACACAAAAATGCCACATCAAACCTAGTATAAATATGACTAAAACCAAATGCTTGGTTTGCCACTTACCCACCTGTGGTAATGCTCCACAAAAGGCAAGAGAATCATATAAACAATCTGGTCCTCTTGAGAAATTCAATAATTTTGCACATGCCACCACAGTTCTGTAGTATAGATTTTCTTTTATATCTCTGTCACTGTGTTATTAATGTGTACAATCAAGACTATATGTTACTATTTCATTCTATGTTGTTTTCATTACTGTATCAACCCAGTAAATATGTAATGATTTGTAAAATATTTATTAAAAACATTTATACAGCTTTTGTTACTATCAATTTAGCATATCATTAAACAGATTCGTATGATGATCATCTCTGTTGACTCCTTATCCCTTCTTTCTGGCAATTTATAAAATATTTTTTGCATTAAAAATAAAGAATTACTCAACTATTTTTTTTATAGAAAATAAGGTTTAATATTGAGAAAAATGAAAATATTTAACTATTAGAGGTATACAAAATTATTGGCCATTCTAGTGTTAATCAACAAATTTAGTATTACTAGTTCTGGTAGACTTTCAACTATATACATTCCTTAAATGAGATGTAATGGCCTCTTTTTTAAGGGTTTGGAAATTGTAAGTTTTAAGATTTTCTGAATATTCAGAGGATGTTGATATTGTTTGTATTATTCTTTTCTGAACTCTCTCAGGTGTAAACTGCTGCTGTATAGTTAAATTGGTGTGTCATAGTAGTCAACAATACTAAAGAATTGAACAAATGGCCATGACATAAAAATGAATTACTTCTTGTGGTGATATACTTGAACATTTGAGCATAATCCAGAAATAAATAAGTTGGTTAGCTTTCTTTGTAATATTGAGTGACCTCTTGAGGCACAGGAACCCTTGGTGACATGGCATATGTCCAGTTCTTATCATCTGATCTAATTTTTCACAACCCAGATATGTAGGTCTACTTTTTGATGCTATTCGTTGCACCCAAAGGTAGCTACCACCTGGACTATTTGCTATGTTGCAAAAAATCTAATATTTTTTTAGTAACTATTGTTAGTTTGTACAAAATGTTTAATCCTGTACCTTCTACTGTTAATTTCACTCAAGATAACTAAGTAGAGCTGGACATCAACAAATGGGTTGGTTTTACTTTAGACAGCAGGTATTCATAGAACTTATAGTTTCATAATTTTTCTGATTTAGATGGTTGTAAAAGATGAGAAATTATTGTTGGCTTTGAAGGCCGGCGATTATCAGGAGGTGCATAAATTGCTGCAAAAGTTTGCAAAAAGAAGTAAGTAAAAAAAATAATTTAATATTGTACCCAATTATATATTAAAATTCAATGCCATCTTGATTGTTCCATAATATAGAACTTTGCAAATTTAATGACAGATGCTAATTTTATACTTATAGAATAGTTGCATCTACTGTTTTCATATTGACTAATCAACACATGCCAATACTTAATGAATAGAGAGAGCATTTACTTAAACTCTCTGATAAGACTAAGCCATATTTTAAATTTAAATTATCATCATTAATTTTACAAATTAGCATAGGCACTATGCATTTTATTTTTTTGTTTCTATATTTCTATTTATTTACCTCCAGCAGTAAAAGTGCTTGCGATATCAGGTTAGTTCTTTTTTGAAGTCATATACATAGCTAAGATGTAGAATGCTGCATTAGTAATTAGATTGAGATTTCTAAATTTGTACAAAAATGTTTGTAGTGCTGCTTTATTCAGACACAGTTATTACTATTATTGTGGCTTTATTTTATTTACATCAGGCATGATACTTATGTGTTTTGGAAGGACAGCGATATAAATAATAAAATTAGGGTGATAACATAAATATTATTATTTTACAATTGATTTTTAGTTTAGACATCAAAAGAATTTTCACTGTAATCACAGCATTTATTTTATTTTATCCCTATTATATTTTATCTTAGGAAAAAGTTTCAAATCATCAAAGAAGCCATTCCTCAATTTGAACTACCAGGACAACTATGGGTGAGCAGCAGCACTGCATTTTGTCTATAATGTTTTGTTTTTATTTGATCTTATCACATAGATATACTATGTGCAGATATACACTCTATGCAGTAACTTCAGAATTGACACAGTGAACTTTTGTTCAACCTTACTCTAATAAATTTGATGCATTCTGACACCAAAAAATGTGCCAGAAATCATTTCCTAAAAATAAAAGCTTCAGAAACTCTAATTTAAATAAGCTTCTGACTATTTTGTGCTGCATATTCTATCGTTTTATTTTGACAGAATTATTTTAGTGGAACGCAATTCCACTGGAAATCTTTGTTTTTCGATGCAAATTATGTTTGTTTTGAAATTCTGGTGCAATATTCATAGTTTTTTATCCAGCATAAAATATATTGGAATTATGATGCAATATTTATAGTTTCTTATGTAGCTTAAAATGTGTTGACCTAAGTTTTGAAGTATTAGCTAGTTTTTTTGCCTATCTATTTCTTTATCTCAGTGTGTCTTGCAAGTTAGTCTTCCTAGCGAACGTGCTGTTTCTTGTTATTTTTGTTTTTATAAGGTTAAATATAAAATGTTTAACAAATATTTCTCCTACTCGTACATATTGCATTCTTTGTATCTTTTCGGCTTGGTAAGTTTTTTACATTTTGAAAGACATTTTGTTTTAAACACGCTAGGCCACGTCACTATTGTTGTAAACAGCCTCGTGTTCTTTTCTAGTTAGTTAAACAAAATATAGTATTATGAATTTCTTCAACGACATTTGCGCCAGCCCAATTCACCTTTAAATCTGTTATTTATGTAGTGGAAGTTGCAACGGGGCTGACTATCTCCCAACCTATTGAATGCATAATTTAAGCGACATGATACTGGGTTGATAATGAGGTCATTCAATCATAGCTACCACTACTACAGTTTTGTTGTTATGTTATCTCAATGTAGTTGTGTTCATTTGTTTGACTTGTACTTAATAATGTTTTTATAGGCAAGGTTGGCTTTGTTTATTAGGGACATCAATTTTAACACTGAAAGTACATTTTCTTTTGTTTGCATTATATAGTTGTTTTTATTTTCAGTTGTGAACATACCTTAACTCTTTTTATTTATTAGGTGATAGTTAGGTAGTTTGCAGAAAAAGTTCAGACACTAAGTTGTTTCGTAATTCATTTTAAGACCGTCAAATGATTCTTTTGTAGAATCCAAACTTTTACCGGATATTTGGGAGGAGGAGGTTCAAATTTTGCTTTTATTCAGTTGCTTTGTTGTGCTCCTTTGTATTAGAAAATCTTTTTCGAGAATCTTGATTTTACTTTGACTTATGCGGTTTTGTCATTTTTATAGGTTTATTTTGTAATTTAAAGGATTTACGATACCTACCTAGGCATCAATGTTGTTTTTTTATTCTATGTAGCCACCTAGAAAAGTGATTGTAACTTGCTGTCGTCATATTTTAGACAGAAACAAAACGGTGTGATAAATAAGTCTAAGTGAAGACGACAACCTGGCCAACCCGCCGATTTTGATCTTGTTAACTGTGCAACTAACTGTACAATATAATTTAAATAGTAGACGTAGGTAGGTAGGTACCTTCCTGCAATGTGAATGTATTCGAGCGCCATTAGTTATCTTTGCACAATTTCTGCGGATAGGTTTACTACTGCAAACATACATAGAAGTCAGTGCTATATACCTAATAGGCAAGTAAAGATACAAATTTACAAGAACTATTAGAAGTCTAACCATTCACACTCACATCGTTTCAAATTTAGAGCCCAAAAAGTTAGCGTCGCTTTTTGCTTTTTATTTGATCCCAAATTATAATTTCAGTGAGTGTAATGATCCCTATTCTTTGTTTCGATGACGTGTGATTTTTGTTTTTGTCTACAAGTAGCCATCTCTTCGCCTCTGCACACATGACATGTTTTATATCTATTGCATCTAAAGTAATTGGTTTGCTTGTTAAGGTTTTTGGCGATGTTGACCATCGCGGCAGAGACGAGTACTATTGAATGACAGGATGACTAACATGGTGTAACTTTTATTCACGGAAAATATTTTCTCAATCCTCAAAGGTGTAGTTATTACTGATTGTGCAAGATTTGTTCTGATCCTAAACGAATTTTATTGCTTTTCAAGATCAGCAACACCCACCTAATTCCGCACTGCTTTTAATTGTTTGTTTTGACGCATTTTTGGTCAAAAGTGGTGGGGTTGGTGTTTGTTGTTTTTGCTTTTTCGATCTCACGTACCTAATCATTATTCAATGAACCGTTTGTAGTTCACATGGCCTGGCTTGCCTCTACATACAATATAGATTATAATGAATGAATGAGAAGATTTAATTAAATTATATCAAGAGTTTTTTGTTGTTGTTAATCTATTTAGCTGTCTGTTTGCCTTTTGTTGGATGATTTTTCAATTGTACCGAGTCAGTCAATTTTTTAATAAAATTAGTGAATGGGAAAATAGGCTAGACAGGGCAAAATCAAATCGGTCGGCGTTCTTGTTTTGATAAAAAAATACCTTGTGTGCATTGTCACTTGGTAATTGGAAGTATGGTTTATGAATAGTTAGATGGATGATAGTTAAATAAATCAACTGTCTTAGTCACATTGTAACGTCTTCAAGCTGTACTTAATCTTTAATAAGTTTGTATTGTTTTAAAAATGAGGAATATTTGCTGGCCCCAATTTGTGCCGCCTACGTTAGTTTTGATATTGCTATGACGTCATCTCATGATAATTGTAACCACCAACAGCACACATCTTATTGTAATGATAATCAAATCGCCGATTTATCTACAGCCTCATCGGGGCCACAGTGCTCTTGCAGTTGCCAGTGTGAGAATCAATTTGCTGAATTAACAGACCAACATGGGTGAGTTCTGGTAATAGGTAGGTACATTCCATTCATATTAGTGGGTGGGTTCCTGGTATGTATGTAGGTTCATTTAATTCATAATTAGTGGGTAAGTTCTGGTATTTAGGCTTATTTCGTTCATACTTGATGGGTAAAATTCTTGGCTAAGTGAATTCCAATTATGCTTGATGCTAGTAAAATTTCATAATTGGTTGTTGTATTTCTTTAAATGTTGTGTTGAGTTATTTATTTAATTCTAAAAACTAAATTTATTTTCTGGATAATAAGGTTCAATTACTTTAACAACTTTGGGAAGAGCTGTCCCCTCAATATGTAGAATTGTATATAAAAATAAACCAGCTTTTAATTTTGTCAACCTGAAATCTTTTTAATTTGTTATAAACTGATAACGTACTTTCTTAAGTGCTGCTAGTTGTGTTGTATGAAATATATGCTACCTGACTGAGCAAACAAAAGTACTCATCAATTACATCTATCTATTATTTTATTTCTACACGAAGCCTCTGAAAGGTACTCACATGATTTTCAGCAAAGCGCCTATTTTTATCATCTACATCAATTTATATTTAATAACCTCTGCGTTATTTCTCTGCTAGTTAATTGCATTTTTAATTGTAACTTTGATGTAGCTGTAACGGACACTGTTGTCTTTAACTGTAGTTGGTTAGGTTAGAATATTATAGATCTTCTTCGGTTTTAATAAAGATAAAACCTTTTCTTTATTAAATAAAATCATATATTGAGCCGAGCTTTCGAACCTCTTGGTTCATAATTAGAGAGTGGATACTATTCTTAACTACAGAAAAGTACATATTATTGAAGAAACAGAGAGTTTTGATTACGTTTTATAAAACATGTCTAATTTTCAGATTACTACATTCATAAAGCATAGTGTTATTAGCAAAATCAAAGGAATAACCAATGTCTATGGCATGAAAAGCAAATGCACTGTGGGGATCGCATTTAAAAATAGAAGCCTTATGCTCTTTAACACGAGTAGAAAGGTCACGACCTGTTTTGCCAATATACGATTTATTACAGTTAGAATAATTTATTTAATAAACATCGCTAGATTTAGGAATGTTAGAAACAACTAAGGATTTTAGAAAAGAAGGATAAGAGAACATTATGTCAGAATTAAATGACCAGATAAGTAATCTGAGAGATTTAAGAGAATGAACAAAAAAGGTTTTTGTCGTAAATAAATTTGGGTTTAGAAATAATCTGAGTAAAATGTGCTTTCCTTAGCATAAAATCAAAGTAAGCTATTAAGTTTTAAAAATATAATCAATTTCATTATCAATAAATTCTTTGCTAGAAATACGAAAAGCATGGAGAAAAAGCCCCGGTGCAACACAAGTGGTTTTTATCTTTATTAATTCCTGCACAGTGAAAGTACTGTTTTTATCAAACATGGATTCTTCGGTTTGTTTGTTCGTTCGTTCGATTTTTTATAGATACCTACACATTTTTTAGGTAAGGGTAGCTGATAATCTAACAATTTTAGAATTAAAAAGCATTTTCAATTCTTCATCAAGAACTCGAATTTCCCGTTTCGTTTTATGAGGATGTACTTAGAGGCTACAGAGAAATGCACACAATAGAACCTACAGCTAATGATCGTCGTAATACAATCACTTCCTTTATTAGCTTTTCGATGTATAAAAACCGTTAACTATTTTTAAAGTTCTGGTTTTATAATGCCACAAAGTTTTATTTTGTTTTCTAGAATTAATATATAATACAATAGTACAGTATTTAATTCATGCACAATAACAGGAGATTCACTACATCAAAATTCTCTTTCAAAATCTTGTAAAATAATCAAGTTTTCTATAAATTTGTTGATATGGTGAAAATTTTCTTTTGCAGCTGTTAGGTTCAATAATGCATTACTTAATTACCTGGTGGTTCGTTTATTACGACAACCAGTATTTATATATTATATTCAACTTTGGCCCTCATTGGTGACTCTCCCGTTACAATTCAAACATTTTTCTACGGCTTACTCATATTCGAGATGATGTGTTTAGAAAAAATAAGAAAATATTTTGTGGTTTCTTTGATTGATTTTCCGATTTCTCAGATATATAAAATGGGTATGAATGGGAAAATAGAAACATTTTATAGTTCGAGAGACAGGTGGGTAGATTGAAGACGTTTGAAATTTTAATCTGAAAAGTCTTTGACTGCTGAGGTTGACGTTTGTCATCTTTTATTAATCTCATTTGACTTGCTGACATTGTACCTATTCATATATGTATGTGTATTCGTAATTTCTCTACACTACACTTACGTCTACAGCACAAAACGCACAAGATCCTGAGCTAGTAAAAAGTACAAATTAAGGTCAATTATGTGGAGCAGTTCTTGTAGATAGTACCGATATTTTTTTAAAGAATAATTTATGTGATAATTGGGTAGATTTAGGTTTTAAAATTTTTTAAAACAATATGTAAGTACTTATGTAGCTTCTTTGGAAGTTTTAGTTAAAATTGGAATTGAATTTGTTGTATTTAGTTGGTAGGCAAATAGCTTTGTGTATATTATAAAATTGTCGTTTTAGAAACCAATTGGTGTGATTGACAGATGGAAGGCGTGTAGATATTCGAATTGAGTTGTACTTGGCTGTTTCTGTCGATTAGATTCTGTTAGATTTGCGTAAATGCAAATAATTATTTGTTTGTTTTTGTTGAAGACGGTCTTTCGTCCAGCAGTAGCAGCTATTTAATTGGAAAACAATTTTTATCCTGTAGGTTTTAATTTGTGCAGTTCAGCATTTTTATTTTCGAATACCTAATATTATTTTGCATATTTTGTGTATTGAGTTCATAATACACTTTCTATGTTTCGTAGGGATAACGTGTAAGAGAATAAATAGAAACATGGAAATTGATTTGACCTTGGTTGAAATAATTGACAAGCTCGATTCCCCAAACTTGCAGCATTCAACGTCTACAGCAAATACGTTTCTTTAAATGTACCGACCGGGCCTTTAGTAAATTGAATCCAATATTAGGAATGCCAAGTTTCTTTTAGATTTCTGAACCATTTCAAACCACTGTGTGTTCTTTGTCTATGCTTACTGATCCAGGTACAAGTACTCAAGTGTTGATAGGTAAATTAGAAGCTATTTATAATTTTTCTTCGACTGATTTTCGTTTTCAGGTGTTACTCAATTAATTGTTTTTTTCAATGTGGCAAATATATGTACAAGTATGTATGGACACAATGATAAATCTAATGGTTAATATTATGGCTGTTTCACTAATTTTGTTTATAATGATCAAGTCAATGTTTGTTTGTTTTTGTAGTAAAGTATCTATGTTTATTGACAAATATATTTTAATTTCTAATGTGGTTCTTAAAATTACTAATTTGACCTTTCCTCTCTTCCTAATTGTGATACATATTATTTTGAAAGATATTTATCAGTTAGCGTTTTCAAATTTAAAACAACATATAGTTGGAACTATAGATAGATATACAATCTATTTCTATGGTTTTACTGATATTTCCAGTCGGTATGGCGGTGTGCTTGTATATTTAAGTCATTGTAATTCCTATTCTCATTTACAATCTATTCTCAACATATGTAATGTCTCTATTGTTCCGATAAAAAGGTGTTTATTTGTATTTTCATAAATTTTTCAATCAAAATCAAGCAAACAATGTTCTATTATAGTTTGGTTACAGTATAAGAATATAGTTCTCTACTGTCCTAATTTAACTAGGTGGTGTTGGATTGTTTAATAATACCATGCTCCCCTGGGAGATATTGTTATAGGTTCCTCATGTGGTAGTGTTGTTATGGCATTTGGTATTTTAGAAAGAATAAGTTTCTATTGTGTTTTGTCTGAAAACAGGCTATTGTCATCTCTGCTGTTGACGTTGAATAATGGAGTAGACGTTTTATGAAGTATTACTTATACCGTATGATGACTATTTCATTTATAAATTGAAATTCATTATTTCCATTGCATTGTTAGCAACCTTATTAGGTATAACTGCCAGCTTACACAAAACAATTTTTTTTCTTTTAGTTTATTTATAAATTATAGTTTTCATCAAGAGATTATGTTAGAATTGTTTTTAATGACAGATTTACTGTTAGATATTTATTTATGCATATCTAGTTAATTTGGATTGAAATAGGTAAAGTAATTATCGAAGTGTGTAAAATAGTTAGTAGAATACCTACTTGTTTTTTAC
This sequence comes from Parotoplana pacifica, assembly GCA_034780595.1. NCBI lineage: Eukaryota > Metazoa > Platyhelminthes > Proseriata > Otoplanidae > Parotoplana > Parotoplana pacifica. The sequence continues at coordinate 9,966 of JAUYWI010111194.1, forward strand.
AGGTGATATTAGTGTAATGTAATAATCTCAGGAAATTTAGATATACAGTAATGCAAAATATAAATTTTATAAACGATGAAATATTGATACTCCAGTATGTAGAAAAGTTATCTAACTTGGAATAGTAGTTCAGATATGATAGAAAGTGAATCAACTATTCCTAAATTGGGATAGCAGCTTAGGTATGATAGAAAGTGAATCAACTATCTTCAATTGGGATCGCAGCTCAGTGAATCAACTGTCCTCCTAAATTGGGATATTCAGTAGATGATATAGTTTTGTTATTTTTCAATCAACTATTGCTTAGTCTAAGAAGTTTAGAGAAAACACATTCTAGAAGTCATTACTGATAAATATGCAAATAACACACTCTATTTTGTAATTATTTCCGCTGTCATAAGAAAACATAAATTAACTCTATCCCCGACCTGCAACTACTTCACTGTCTCTAGATGCTTTTTGTGTAAGACAATATAGTCTTTAATTTTTATGACACTCCTGTTAATTTAAAATCATTATTACTCATAGAACATTTTGTCGACTGATTACGTAATAGTTAGAATATCAGAGACACAGAAAGGTAACATGATCTAGTCTATTTTAAAGCACCCAGCCAAGTCATAAAGCTGTTTTATGGTTGTGAGTCATTTTGTTCTAATTCTATATTGTGGAACTGTATAGCAGAAACAAAATACGCACAGATCCGAGATTTATAGCTTAATTTGCTACTTCCGATTACTTTCTTTTGGAAATTTGTTTCTTCCAGAAAACTCTTTAGTCAAACTACTTTATTTCTTTGTGCTTATATTATAGAAATATACAGTTCTCTTATTGTATAGTACTCAGTTAGTCTATTTCTATCTATATTTAACATAAACTGTTAGATAAAAATATATGGGATTTGTTATTTTAATTCAAACACGTGGGGCTCCTTT
>JAUYWI010111205.1:0-10899 GCA_034780595.1 Parotoplana pacifica
GAGGTACTACACGATAAAAAAAGAATTATATCAAAATGTTATATAGTTTTCAAATGACAGCTGTCCGAAAAGTGACCCTTCTTGTCATATCCTATTATACCTTACTGTATGTAGGTTGCCGCATGAGCTAACAACCTACTACCGTAGGTTTCGATATATATAAACTTGACTGTGGGCGCATGAGATTATAACAAGATAATATACAATGTAATAGATAATAGTTATGTACATTAAGTGCAGTGGACTTTATGTTGTCTTGAAATAATGTTCATAATGCTGTGGTAGCACGGTAGCTTCTGAGTAATACCAAAAGAAAATATTTGTAAAACACATGGTAAAAGAGAGTTAACATGTAAATTTCAAATTTGGTGGTAAATTTTATTTTTGAAAAAAGACTTGGCCTCCATAAAAAAAATAGCTGCTCAGGTATGGTCGCAATACAAAGACGATTTTCAGAAATATGTGAATTGTTTTTATTCAAAAAATATCCCTATTACATTGTCCCACTTACATTCCACAATCAGTCGACTTGAGGGCAGCAGTCCTGGCATGGTGGTGTGACGCAGTGACTAGAGTGGAGGAACAAGAGGCCCCGGAACTACCAGGACGCTTGGCGTGGATCTCCGTGAAGAGACGGGCACGCCGGGCATACTCCTCATACTCCTCCAGTAGGAGCTTGCCGGCCTGTTCATTTAGCGCAGACTCCGGATTTGGATATATCAACAGACATTTGATAGTCTGGAAGTTGAGATATAAATTAACAGTTAAACAAAAAAAGCCAATTCTACAAAACTTTTCATTAGTTAGTATTTTTGTTCATAGGTGGTACTGCCAATCAGTGAGACTAACGAGGCGGCAATTTTAAGTGCCAGAGTTGTATTGAGATAGCTATCTACCCAATACAACCACGGCATTTAAAAATGCCACCTCTTTAATTCTTTTAATATACATTCCGAATTGTTTTAAATATTGTATATTTTGACGTGTTAATTTTTAAACCTTATACTTCCAGCAGTAGACAAACAGCATCACTCACCAGTAACAGATGTTTAATTCCTAAATCTGGTTTCCAATCTTTCTTCATCGTGTTCACACAAATTTCTCCGGTCGAAGGGGCAATATTTGGATGAAAAATTTTCGTTATAAAATATCCTTTAGGGGGCTCACTGGGATAGGCGCTTGATATGACCAACTTGACACGAAACTGACCCTGCGCATAGGGAGTACCGGGTGGGCCATCTATGCTGGCCTAGAACAACACAAAAACAATCATCTGTGATACATTAAACTCAAAATTATTGTCATATTTTGTATAAAACCTTCATTTCATTTATTCTGGCAATACAATCATAGAAGTTGTTCCTAAATTCTGATACAATAATGAGAATGCAGGCGTCATTGTCCTACCCATCAATAACGACTGTACTAATTGGAAACAAAGCGAATTCGAAGTAAAGACATTTCTGGATCAAAAATGCAAAAAACATCAATTGTAAGTAGACGCACTAATCTGACCTAACTGATTGATTTGAGGAAGAGACAGCAGGTGATTTCAAATTCTCAAGGCGAAAACCGTTGTTGGTTTTAAGGTTTATATTTCATTTTAAACACAACCTTAAAATGAAAAAATCTGTTAAGAATGTTATAATGAACAAAATCGTTTGTATTTTTAAACTGGTTTTAGAATCCGGTATAAACCTTACAACCAACAGATAGTTTATTCACCCAATGTCAACAATCATGATAGCATTACAAAAGTATAATAATTCTTTAAATGTTAAGCGTAAAATAATATGAGTATAATCGTATGGAGATAGCACATAGCGCACAATTACATAATGTATGAGAAATGTAAACCTGCATTAGTCACTTGGTATTAATTCATCGTCGCTACTAATTTGGTAATACCAATTAGGTAATATTGTTTGAGAACATTTCTATACAAAAACGATTATGTAACTTCAAGGTTGATTGGTTTAATCTGCTAGCTAAAATATTACAGTATAGATACACAGATATTTATTACCAATCAATAGAGAATTGCTTCATTGAAACTAAGAAGAAAAACGAGCCAATAAGCTTTTGAAATGCTATCATATTGGCGATCGTATTTCTCTTATAGTGTTATATGAATTATCTCTATTCAAATGGGACTAAACGGGTGGTTGTTCTATAATGTAAAACTTATTCATTTGACCTTAAAATGGAAAACATGTGCAGCTTGATATGCCTAGTCTAGTAACCATGTCCAAATTATGTACTCATAGTTAGAATCTATGATGGCTTTAGTCACCGATGTCCAAAAGTTTTCTCAGAAGCTGTGGGGTATGTAAAGTAATTCAATGTAAACTGATTGTGGCACTAGAATGCAAATTTAGTGTCCCATAACAGATTCAATGCAAAAGTCATAATAGGAAAACTCATATAGAAAGTAGTCGCATATAAAGTCTTAAAATTTAATCATATATAAAGTGATATTTGTTGCTTGAATTATGCAAAATCTGGGTTGTTTTCAAAATGATCTTTAGAGTTGTGCACTTTGAAGGGTTCCTATAGATTGTATCATGTTTTAGATTCTTCAGTGTTGCCATTCTTGAAAACAAACAGGGCTTATAAAATGCTTAATAGGAAAAAAGAGCCTAAACAATATTTATTTAGACCATAAAATGGTCAAATAAATAATAGCAATAACACCCAACATGTTTGTGAATAAATCAAACAGCCTAGGTACTGAAAATGTCACTCAAACTGTGTAAGAAAATTGAATACTATGTAAAAACAGATCAACCCACATACCTGAACATCAGTGACATCCCTATCATTAACAATCAACCGAATTCCCTCTAAATTGGACTTAATAATCGACTGTATTTCACAGCCAACTTGTTTGACAGTTTGAGGTTGTATATTCTCCATGAAAACAACTAAAACGAGAGAAACAAAGTAGTACATAATTTTGATTTGATCCTGAAAAGATGCAGTTTTTATGTTGAAACCATATATTTTTTATAGATTTTTAGGTGGATTATATTCATTACTATGATGTTGGTACTGTTGAAGGCTTGACAGATACTATTTATTAATTTTGTATGTTTGCCACAGTATATTGTTGAAACCAAGCAATTGCAGATTCACAATGAGTTAATGTTTGTGCAAATGAATCAATGAGATTACAGTAGAATGCAGTAATTACATGATTTTTGAAAAAACAAAAGAAAATTATTGCACCTAACATAGCTGTATTATTAATTTATTTCATTATTTTCTCACTTTATTGACAACCTGTAACTTTCACATGGGGTAAATCTGCATTTTATACAATGTTCAATATTATAATAAATGTTATGAAATTGATAGTTCAGACTGGATAACAACCTTTGCATCAATAACATAAGGTGTCATTATAGTTACTTTGTGTGTACCATAAATGTAAGATTACTTATATAAGGTAAATTTACAACAATAAATATAAGTTTATTTAGTCACATATTGTTCTGCTGAGTCAATGAGCATTAGGCAGTAGTCCACAAGATTCTCTGGTAGTTCCCTGGCCCATTGCAACATGGCCATTTCAACCTCTTTATAATCATCAGCAAAATCAGATTTCATACACCTAAAAATTAATCTGTCATAAAGATTCAGGCCTGGGCTGTAGGGACTTTGAAAATAGTTGTCTTTCTTTTGGCTAGATAGTACTTTGCAACCCGGGAAGAATGAGGTCTTGCATTGTCCAATTGCCATAAAAGAGCATCCAGACGAATGGGATTCAGAGTTCTCCACAGGTCACCAGTGTGCTTAATAAAGTCAATAATGGTACCATTGTCAACAATTTAACCAGTGGGGATCACTTAAATCAAAAATCTCTTGTTGGGCATCAAGGCAAAAAGTGACCTCATTTTCTTGTCAGATATGTACTAGGGTCTTTTCACTTGAGGTTGTTGTTGATCCTCGTACAACCAAAAATAATTGCTTTGGTCTCAAGGAAAAAACAGGATCTGTCTCATAATATGTACTACTGCTATTTTGTCACAAGATGTTTTAATGTCGAATTTGCTTTTCACAATCAACCCTTAGTTGTTTGTGGTGTTCTTGGAGCTCATGTGGTACACATACAGAAGAAACAGTCCACTTCTGAAGATCATCTGTCAGAATGCAAATCACAATAGTCAATGGCACCACACACCAATCCAAAAGTTAATGCACAGAAGATTTAGGATCCTCTTCTATCACTTTCTGAATGGTCTCAGGATTTCATGTTATTCTTGAACATGATCTGGACTTATCACTACATGAGAGACTGGTTCATTACTGATCAGCTTTCCAGACCAAAGGAAGACTGTAGATTTACAAGGAGCATCGTTTAAGAAAATGTGTATTATTAAATTTACATACATAATACACGTACAAAACTGCATTTTGCTTAGGTACATTAAATATTGAAAAACGAGTCATTTCCCACCAATCAATCACAGTCCTCATCTGCACAGTAGTCAAGTCAGTGAGAGTAAATTTAAGAACCTGACCAGAGTCAATAGCTTGCATGGGGTTGAAGTCTGCAACATCTGGTGTTAACAGCAAAATCATCATGAGGTCATTGAGGATATCATTTGATAGACTTGAACATCAGTCTGTTTTAATCAACTTAATGTGATAAAAGCCACATTCAAACACTGCTGTGGCTGCTGACAGTTTTGGAACCAGGTCAACAAGACATTGTATTTCCTATTCACACTGTGTTTGTAGTAGCTTGGTAGAACATGCTTTTAACCCATTAATGCCCAAACTAAGAATTGCACAAATTTTAGGTAGTGTACTTCTACTAAGCAGTAAAATGCAAATATAAAAATGGAATTTATTGAGATAATAAGTCACAATTTTAATGTGTTCCAAAAATGAAACAATGGGCATTTCAGACTATACAAATTTTACTATTGGTGAAATATTGGAAAGCATTTCATGTATAATAAAATGTCATATTGGTGGTATTTGCAAGTTGTATTTTTTTGGCTACAATGTTTGCACTGCCCTTGGTGACAATAAGGTATTGGTAAGTGGTCCTTCCCTGCTCTTCTCATGGAACCAATCAGTTGCTAAGAGAGGGACCTGTATGAGATGTTTCAGTTTCACTATAAGTTAGGAGATCTCACACAATTGATCTATAGAATGTAAGATGATCTATTATTCCATTTGTTAAAAAGAAAAATATATAAGGCTGTTGTCAGAGTTTTATTTATGTATAATGCATAAATTTATGCAAACTCTATGCTGCTACAACTGAGACATTCAGAAAATTGGCAAAGTAACATCACCACCATTCTTTATTTTGCAACAGTGGTATGTAGTCACTCAAGAAGTGACCAAGAAGGTACACACTTACCATAGGCTGGTTGTAAGAAGCAAACATAGCTGGCTGGTTTACATTCATCTCTTTTCCTTGGTGCTCAAGCATTGAACATGATTCAGTGGTACAACTCCTTGATAGTTACTAGTCATACAAACAGATTTATTATCATTCCATTGGCAAATGTAAACTTGGCCATCAAAACAATATTCTAGGACTCTATATGCCAAATTTTGTAGGTTTGCCTTTCATGAACATTTTAAACTGTGGCAACCAAAATATGGTACCATTTGAAGATGCCAAACTTAAATATTGTTGAAACCTGGAAAATTTATGATTTGTATCAAGAGAAGAATTATCAGTTATATGAAGAAATTGCTTAATCTCCTGAAATCTATTTCTTGACATTTTTAAACTAACATATTGATTAGTTGAACAATAGAGCCACTCAATAACAGTTTGAAAAAAGTAAAAGAGATCCATTAATTCAGATTTAAAAAAAGACTATTTAGTCTAAATCTCCCATTGTTCCATTTATGGAACAATTTTGAAAACTCATTTTTGATAACATTGTCAAAGGTTTATTATCATTTCCTCTTTATACTATGTGCAAAATAATTTAAATTATTTGAATAAGATATGCCACTATAAATAATAAACAAAACCTACTATGTTAAATTTGTGATTTTCTCAATTTCAAATTACCACCACAATTTGTTAATTAATTTGAAATAAACAAATGACAAATATATGTAATAATAATTTTAATAGTACTTATAATACTACATAAAGAACTATGACATAAATACTCCCCCCAAAAAATATGTTATGCTCTAAAAAGATGTTCCAAATTGGAACAATGAGCATTTAATGGGTTAAGAATCCAAAAAAAAAACTAAAGCAGGAATAAAATGGGAAATCAAGACATCCACCACATCATTCCAAACTCAGTGTCAAAGGCCATGACAATATATTGATGTTGTGAGTGGCCTTCAACACACCTGATGTCATATTTTGGAATTGGTTTCCACACTACTATCTAGGGCTTCCAAGATCTTTGGGTGAGCTGATGTAAGTGATTTCCAAAGAGTTGTTTAGTCATCAAGACATGTGGTAGCCAATGAGTTCTGCATCTTTGAGTTGCCATTTGAAGATTGTGATCCAGATTTGAAGTGGTTCTTGAGATTAGATCTATTAATTGGAAACTTGTAATAGAAATTGTAATTTATTCAAAAGGTGTCAAACTGCTGATATAATGAAATTATTTTGCACATCATCTGCAAAAGCAAACTTGAGGCAATGAGCCAAACAATGAAACCCAAGGTCTCTTTCCCCCTGAAAACATGTCACTACTACATCATAGTTCTATTGTCTACATTATTATGTATTCCTAGACATGATATTCAATGAAAAACACAATTATAGTATAGGCCATGGCACAATTTTCAATCACCAATCGGGTGAGTGTCATCATGTGTTCAGCTTGCCTGATGCCATTTAGTCAGCATTGGTGAGTGTGTCAGTATTAATTTCAAACCATGATATCATCATTTTTATTTTTAAAAGGATAGTTTATTTCCCTCTGACAGGGACTTGCCAACCCTCATTCTTACCTACTGGCCACACTGATTTTCTGGCACCTTTTATTCAACCTTTCAATATTTTCTTTGTTATACATTTTCAGGTCAACTTTGGGCACTCTGGTTCTCTTATCCATTCCAGTTCAAGATCCAATACCCTTTTTACACCACTAGTTTCTTTCTTTCTCAGCCCATGACCACACCATCTTAGACAACTGCATCTCACTACCTCTACAATGGACTCTCACAGACAAAGCTTTTCCATCAATGATTCTAAATTCATCTTATCCCTCTGCTTAACTCCCCATATCTTTCTAACCATAGCTTTTCCTGTTCTTTTAAGAATATCTATTGATCCTGCTACCTATATCACTCCCAATTATACACTATTTGCCCAATTATTACAATGTGTGCCCCTTCATTGCTAATCAGCACTGATTCCAAATTTCTAAACCTTTGCTAGCCAAATTTCACTCTCTTTGTTAGTGCCAATTCACTGCATACTCCTGCACTTAGTGTATCTTCTCCCAATTAACAATATTGTTTCATCTTTACTACCATATTGTAAGAATTGAAATTAAAAAATAATTGAGGATTTTGATAATTTGGTTTAAACACTGGGTCAATATTATCATCAGTATTGGTCATATATATCTTGGATTTCTTTAAATTTTGCAGGCAGGCAGTTGAAACACAATTTTTCTCCAGGTATAAATTTTGGACAATTATGATACAGATCTAATGATATAGTGTGCAACCCTTCTTTTATAGCCATTGGATGCTTATTGCAACATTTTGTTACTTTTGATGAATAATATGTGTGATATCTAGCTATTCATTCATATATAGTGTTCTGCCAAATTAGCTATTAGGCAGGTTCAATTCTATGGCATCCACTCTCTCCATCCTTCTCGGTTTGCTGCCCGGTCCTTCAATTCTCTATAGGTGTTTGGTTTGAATTCTTCTAACATCCCCTTTCTTGGTTTTCCTCTTCCATGTTTCCCTAGAAATTGACCTTCCAGAATTGCTTTGACCATTCCTTCTCCACATATTAAAATCCAATCCAATCCTTCTTTCTTCTGATTATTGTTTCCAACATGCTGCATTTTTCTTTGATTTATTGGAGTACTTCTTGAATTATCTTCATGTCTTTCCATGTAATCTGTTGCATTCTTCTACAAATCCACATTTCTAGTGCTTCCATTTCCTTCTTATCATTTTTCTTGCAATGTCCAGGTTTCCACTCCATATAGTGCTATAATCCATACAATTGTCTTCTTAGTTTCTAGTTGTAATGTTTTTGTTAGTAATCCTCTTCTTCTTATAAATGCTAGTTTGGCCATTGCAATCCTTGAGTGGATTTCATTACTGCACCTTCCATCCGATGTTATAATTGCATCCCTGTCTTACTCCTTGTCCAATTGTTGCTGGTTTTGTTTCTTCATTGTCTATTCTTAATGTTGCTTTAAAATTTAGGTAGAGCTTTTGAATAAGGTGTCTGTCCTTCCAGTCAATTCCTAATTGTTAGTTTTTTCCAATTTACCCTGTCAAATGCCTTCTAAAAGTCAATGAAGCATATGTATAGTCCATTATTGTATTCAAGGATACTTTTGATGATTGTTCTCATTGTTCCTTTTGCTTCTCTAGTGTCACACCCAGGTCTAAATCCAATTTGACTTTGTCCAATGTATGTATTTGCTTTTGCTTCCAATCTTCTCATTAGTATTCTAAACATGGTTTTTGATGCATGTAATATCAGGCTAATTGTTCTGTAGTCTGCAGTCTACTGCATTTGGTTTCTTCTTTAATGGTACCATAATTGTTTTGTAGAAATCTTCTGGCCACTTTCCTTGATCGTACATTGAATTGCAGATATCTACATCGAAATAATCCGACCTAACAACTTTTTTAATGGTCTGAAAATGGTTTTGCAAAAAATAATTGAGATTGGAGGTGAATATATTTGTAAATGAACTAGGTATGCTGTAACAGCCGGCAAAGTATTTGCCGATAAAAAATGTATTTGATATAACTAGCAATATACCAACAAGCAAAATTGTAATTAATTGATGCCTAAGATATTTCCTAGAAATTTTTTATCGGCAAAACTTTTGCAGGCACCCGTATATTTTATAATTATTTGTACGAAATTTATATATATATATTACATATATATATGTACCTAAAGCAACATGTTTTCAGAGGTACCTACTGCCAAGGCTTTTTAACATTAAAAATGCCTATTTCAACCCCCTTTATCGGCACCAAGATCAGTTTGTCTATATTGACACATCAATACGTATTATGTATAATCTTTCTTGAGTAATAGAACTGATCATTCAAACTAATTTACCTTAATAATTTTGAAATATGCTTATGTACATATTATTTACTTATTCTACTTTTTTTTTTGTAAATTTAGAAATAAAAACTACAGTATCCGTCATTTTTATTCTGCAAAAATAATTCTAATGGAGATTTTTGAAGGTTTGGCTATATCGATAGTTTTAAACTGATCCCATGGAGTGTCGATATAAGCAAATTCTACTGTATTTGGTTCTTCTGTATGAATCCGGCTTTCTGCTTTTCAGTGAAAATTTCTGACAAGTTGTCCACATTTGCATAATTATATTTTTAGACACCAGCAGTTAATACACTTGTATTTGGGATATTATTTTTGGGGGATAAACGAACAACTTTCAGTTTGATTCTTTCGAAATTAAAAAAAAAGAGCAAATCACTTTTGTTGGTCGATATTTTTCAGCTTGTATTTTTGAAAAAAGGCAGAATTTAGGATAGACCTTTTTATAAGATACTTTCTTTACAGACAGGGTCTTGTACCTAAATCTTTTGATGAAATATTTGAGCATAAGTGTTCAGAATTACCCTCTTCTAAGAGAACAAAATATAAAATATGCATTTCAAAGACTTTTATTGAAAACATCAAACAAATAACTACAGTGAGGCCTAGGAACAACCATTACTGACAAATAAATTTAGTTGGTAAGTTACCATATCTCATCTTCCTCCTGAAAAACAAAAATATAGAAAACAAAATATCTATTGGCAGTAAAAAATTTACTGCATAGACCATAAAAGTGAGGCATCCAATTTTTTGATATTTTTATTTTCGGATATATCAAATCTTAGATAAGAGAGATACTTAGAATATTTCGTTTTGATTTTGTTGAAAATAGAAATTTTCTAGCAAAAAATCGATTTTAATCAGTAATTTAAAAAAATGTCCAATTGAAATCAATTGAACAAAGTTTAACACTAGAAGTACGGAATATTTGACTTACCTAAAACTACGGGTGGAGTCATTTTCGACTCCATACTTATATTATCTATTAAAAAAAATATTAAGCCATAATTTACAGATTAGGGGTTTAGCATTATATTTAAACGCAAAAATAGTTAATTTATGATATGAACATATTATAAAAAGTCAGAAAAAAACAATTTAACAATCAATGCATTTTGACATGATAATCCTATTTTCATTACTATGAGTTCCACAAACTGGTTTTTGGCAATTAGCACACATTGTCTTTGTCATGTTTTTGCAACCGGGATGTTTACATTTTCTACGTCTTGCAATTTGTGTATCTGCATTTCTCTCTTGTATAGCATCACCTTCTGGATTCAAAGCTGGTGGAATTTCTTCCTTTATTCGTAGTTCCTCAATCAATTGGAGACAAAATTCTTTCCTGGATACTCGCGAATTTGTAGCATTTTTGAAAACTATCCACGAATTTAAAAGTGCCATATCCAAAATATTGGACCAAATAGCTAGAGGCCATCTTCGAGATGCTGAATGTGTGCTATAAACTTTTAGCATAGCATCAGCAATATCCACACCAGTCTTATTTTTGTTGTAAAATCTTACTATTTCTGGTTTCTTCTTATTTTCATTTGATGTTGTAGGTGCTGAATGCATTGTACTTATTAGACAAACATTTTTGTTTTTTTTACAGC
>JAUYWI010111216.1:0-10898 GCA_034780595.1 Parotoplana pacifica
TTTCGTTGCATTCCTGTAGAAAATAAAGGTTACAGCCTATTTTGAAAGTGTATACTGACTTTTGAGACACCCTGTATGTATTTTATGGAAAAATGACTTACAATTGTTTATAATAGCATAAAATGGGTTTCTAAGTCATTTTTTTTTAATTTGGTGGAATTCATTCACTAAGCTCAATATCAGTGGACCTCAAATTTATATTTTGGATAAAGCTATGATATTTCTACTAATAGTGCATCAGAAGAGAAGTATATACATATCATCATTGATTTCTAAAACCAGCATAAGTCAAATTTACATGATAAAATATTATACTAATATTGAAGTATCATATGGTTCATTTTTGTTTTTCTATGAATACTACTTCATATTATATTTAATTTTGAAACAGGCATACATTACAATATTACTTCAAAAAGTGACATATATCAACATATGTCACCTAGCAAATTTAGCATTGTAAATAATCAATGGCATATGTAGATATCACTCTCGTTTTTATTTATTTGACATGAGACATGATTTCTAATATTGCAAAGCTTTCTTTATTATTTCAACATGATTATTGAAACTCTATAGTAGGTATGTGTATCTATGCATTGAAGGGATGTAATGCCAATATTTTGATATTCAACAATATAAAGTAATTATTTCATCAAGACAAGACAGTTGTCAAATCTCATTGCTGTTGATCATCAACAAGTTGTATTTATATCTCAAGTGACTTGTCATACTGAAAAATGTTCGACATGTACAAAGAATATTGTGCCAAGAAGGGCTATCAAGCAGCAAGTTTTTCAGCCCATTGCAAAGTTGTAGCAGATTTGAATATAAAGATCCACAAACCATAAAAGGATATGTGTGATCAGTGTGAATATTACAAAGCATCTCCTGATGAAAAAGAAATTCTTCATGTTTCGAATTCAAGAAGCATAATGAAAATAAAGAAAACTTTGGAAGATAGAAGCCAAGGCTAAAAATCAAGCCCAACAGAACTCAACAGTGTGTGATGCAACATTTGATCTTATGCAAACCTTACACCTTTCTATAACATTCTATAAGACACATCTCAGTTGCTATATCTCTACTGTGTATGACTTAGTTTTTTTCTGGAATGAAGGAGAAGCTAAAAGTGGAAGTTGCGAAATATCTACTTGTGTTTACCTATGGTTGAAGAGTAAGACTCAAAAGGAATAAAAAAGTAATATTGTTTTCTGATGGATGCTTTGGTCAAAACTGCAACTCGATTTTGCATGCAATGTTTATGGAAATAATAAAGATGATGGGAATATGTAGATGAAATCTCTTTATATTTTTCTGCACATTCATGTATTTGTCACAGTCTGTCTCAGTGTTCTACTATTTGTACCCCATTTGAGGTTGTTCCATTAATTATGAATGCTAAAAAGCAATAACCATATTATGATGTTAAACAATTGAAATATTGTTACATCCTTGACTTCAAGACTTTTTCAAGGAGTTTAGGTATTTTGAATGCAAGAGTTTCAACAAACTTATCTCATTCAATTAACTGGAAATAAGTTCATTCCATTCGAGTAAGCGATTGTATAGCCTTTGAATACAAAGAGGCATTGTGATGATGAATGGTACAAGATTGAAAGATGAATGTGACCATCAATAAGTCAGCTATACAATGAGAGGCCCAAAATTCCTGCTAAGACATACCAATCATTGATATCCCAAATTGGAAGTGTATTACATTTGTTATTTTAGACATCCATGAATGAACTGTTTTGTTGTCATTTTATCATACTTTTTACAATATACAATGTACTTAGTTCCATATAATTGTGCTAGTTTTTCATTATTTCATTATTTACAAAAAAACATTTTTATCCTTATTGGGAATGCAGATTGTAAAAAGCATAATCTATCATGTATACCTACAGTATTTTTATCATGTTTACATTATGTATGAGGTATCTGTGGTATACAATAAATAATTATTGTATATAATACCCAACTATAAATGACTGTTATAATTGTTTTTACTAATACAGTTTCATTTTATTTTTTCATATTTTATAATATTATTATACAAACTATGTTTCAAAACTGGAATAAGTTGACATATGCCAGTAAATATTTTTTTCTAAAACTGATGTAAATTGAAATAAATTGATAACCAACATTATTAATCCTAAGTTTGATACATGCATATGTAAACAGAAGCTATCCAACATACATCAAACTGTGAATTTTAGGTAAATACTATTATTCATTTAAGCACAAGACAGATTTTAGTATATTTCAGAATTTGTTTTTGACCTCTTGAAAAATGATTAAAATGAGAATATGCCAGTTTTAGAAATCAATGATGATATGTCAAATTTGAAGACATTTAAATATATAGTTCATATTATTATGTAATTAAACTTCCAATTTTACCCTACTAATACATAGGATTTTGAAAAAATGTTCAATTTTTGAACCAAACATTTTAGTAACTTTTTGGGTGAATATTATTTTATGAAATTTTCTACAATGCATAAGGACATTGTTTAGCACATTTACTATAAATTTAAAAAAATATCTATTTGTTAAATATTTTTTTATTTTAAATATAAAAAATATTAATTGCACTCAGGTTGCACCTTGGGTACAAAAATCAATATAACATCTCATAGAATGAAGTATTAATGTTATAGTTACCACCTACAACCACTTTTGCCAAACAATGACTGTAGGTATAAAATTTCTTTAAACAACTTAGGCTAGATTGGGCCTAGAATATGGTAGCCACTGATAGATAATTCACCATAACTTTTTGCTGTGTTAATATTTTAATGCAATTTTATACAATGCTTAAGGACTTGGTTTGGCACACTACTAGCAAATTTAAATATTTTCTTTTGGTCTATTTTTCACTTAAATTATAAATCAAATTTTCAATTCTAGAAATGAATGTAATATATAACCATTATCCATAATAGATAGTGTTAAGTTTTAACTATATTTGCTTTATTTGTTTATAACATAACAAGTAATGATTTTTTTAATATTTGGAGTGTGATCAACATAAACCCTTGTGAACTCATTGATACATATTAATTATTTTGAAAATTTACTTAGAATGAATTACATTTAACTTTTAAACAAATAAATTTAATTTTAAATTATCTATGTTTAAATTTTTAGATTTTACTACCTAAATATTATTTTAAACATTGTTTTGTAAGAGTGTAGAGGTCTTACCAGGTTGTTTTTGTTATTGCCTCAGTTACAACCTCTCTC
This sequence comes from Parotoplana pacifica, assembly GCA_034780595.1. NCBI lineage: Eukaryota > Metazoa > Platyhelminthes > Proseriata > Otoplanidae > Parotoplana > Parotoplana pacifica. The sequence continues at coordinate 3,256 of JAUYWI010111216.1, forward strand.
CCACCAGGTAGGCTTATGATAGACTCTCATGAATGTCATACCTTAGTATGTGTAAAAAGGGGAATTAATTTATCCACTTCATCTTTATGTGTGAATTTAATGTTAGAATCTATTTGGTTGTAATTCGATAAATTAAATATTTATAAACATAATAATAAACAGAAACATCCATTTGTATACTAGTTTTGGGGGTATATTTTTACAAGTACATTAGTAGAAATCAAACCCTTGACAAGGATACTGCATCATGAACTACCCTACCAACATAGATATTTATAACTTATATTTATAAAGCTAAATGTTATAGATATCAGGAAAGAATTATTAACATAGCAGAAAAAATGAGTAGCAGGTTAGTTGTTAGATAATTATCATTGTGTTCCATGAATATGTTATGTCGAATAAATCTTTACTACTGCAAACTTTTGAAATAAGAAATAAAAAATAATATCTGTCAAGCCTTCAACAGTACTAACATGATAGTAATGAATGTAATCCAACCAAAAGATGTGTAAAAATATAAATATGGCTTTAGAATTATAATAACATCCTTTCAATATAAAATCAAAACTATATAATCATGTGCATCTTTTGATACACCCAAGCTAAAGCATGATAAGGTGGTCAGTCAAGCTTTGCGATTAAAAGTACTATCTAGTATATCCAAAATCAAAATCCATGAAACAATCCAGTCAAAAATGAAAAATGTAAAATAGTTAAAATGCAAAAAATAGCAAGAAATATGGTGCGGGACTTAGCACCCTCAGCAGTGAGTTTTAACCAGTTTTATTTGTTTCTATTGAGATTCCCATTACTTGTTGTCATTGTATTTGAATTGTATGTAGATGGTACATAAAAGGTGAATCTTTTTTAGCAGGTTTTTAGTAAGTTCTATTCTCATTTATAATGAAGGCAGCATTGATATATTTACAGAAAACATAATATGGGGATGTCGATTTGTTAATAATCTTGAATTTTCATTACTAGTTTTTAAATTGATAACAAGTACCTACTATTAAATTACTTAAATACTTTTTTTGTAGAAATTCGGTGGTGTATTTGCAGCACACCAGAATATGAAAAATGTTCTCAGTTGAAATCAGCTATTGCTAACCAAACATTGAAATACAATTTACAATGCGTTATGGGTTCAGGTGTTTTTGATTGTATGGACAAAATAAACAAGGGTCAGGCTGATCTCATAACATTGGATGTAGGATTGGGCTATTATGGCTCTACATTGTATACATTGCGCCCTCTGGCTGTGGAAAACTACTCTCCAAGTAATTCAAAAAAGGATCAGATACTTAACTATGATGTAGCTGTTGTAGTTCCAAAGGGCAAAGGAATTACACCATACAATCTGAAAGGAAAAGAGGCATGTTTTGCAGGTAAATTGTGTGGTTTATTTAAACTTTTCTTAATTAGTTTTAAATTAAATAGTTACTAGGTTGCTAGTTGATAGGCTATTATAATACATAATTCATATATATTTTAGTTTATGTAGGGTTTATATTTATAGATGAGATAATTATGTTGTATTTTTAATATGGTGGTGTATTTCTTTAACTTTTTAAATGAATCAAACAAAAATTTAAAATATTCGAATGAAATAGATAACTTATAAGTATTGGCTTATATTTTTAATGATATTTTTGGAGTGACATAATAAAAATAAATATTAAATTTAAAAACAACTGTATTTACTTGAATAATTGTTGGCTTTGAATAAATGGCTGGCCTTGAATAACTGTTGGCTTTGAATAAATGTCTGGCCTTGAATAATTGTTGGTTTTGAATAAATGCCTAAATTCAATAAATGCTTGGCTTTGAATAAATGCCTAAATTCAATAAATGCTTGGCTTTGAATAAATGTCTGGCCTTGAATAATTGTTGGCTTTGAATAAATGGCTGGCCTTGAATAATTGTTGGTGAAAACAATACACAAGAGGCAGAAGAGTGAAACTGGCATCATTTCCTTTCTTTGAAAACTTTTTTGAATTTTCAACATTATGTTTTAATCGTATCAATAAATGACTTTATATTTGTTGATATTATTAAGATGAAATAATTATTCATAGATAATTTATAGTTTAGAGAAAAAGAAACATTTCTGATAATTAAATTTTGTACTTTCTTATATACATATAATATTGAATATATAAATAGCAATATGAGAAACATAGTTTCAGATACAATTCAATGTCTTATCCATAATCCAATTCTCAACTAAAATAAAAATAAGAATGCCTATTATTTGTTGTTTACAATAAATAATAGGGATTCTTATTTTTATTTTAGTTCTATTCAAAACGAAAAAATATGACCATAGTTATTTACATCACCTATAGTATCTGTTGCAAATTAAAACAATAATTGGATGGATGTACTATATGTTTTTTATCTATTAGTCCTCTATTTTCAATTTAGGTGTTGGTACTGCAGAAGGTTGGATAATACCTCTATCAAAACTCATAGAAAATAATGCTCTAGAGATCACACATTGCAACAGCTTAGTACAGACCATAGACGATTTTTTCCCTAGCTCATGTGCGCCTGGTTCATTGGGTGAACAGTTTAATCTCTTTGGGGATAATGGACATAGCAGTTGTAATTTATGTGAAGCCACCTATGATAGTAAGCACTATTGTTCTTATCGGGATCAGTATGCATGGAATCAGGGAGCCTTGCAGTGTCTCTCTCAGACCAAGTCCAACAAAAGTCCCAGTGTGGCCTTTATAAGAGCCGGCGAAGCAGAACGAATGGCAGCAGAGGGCAAGTTCGATCTCGCCCAATACGAGCTATTGTGTCCAACTAAACAATCTGAGTGAGTTTTTGCTTCACAAATTGTACTTATTTAAATTAAATAGTATTCACCAGTACGCCAGCATAAGCCACTAGGAGATTGGTTTCGGCTTCTTTGAGTGGAACCCCGGGATCCTATGGTGGCGTGTAAGACGAGTGTCTAACCACTGAACTATCCAGGCTGTTGGTGAATAGGAGCACATATTTATGTACTTAAGAGTATTGTTAATTAACCATCACATTGCACCTTACTGATGAATTAATTTGTATGAAGTTTATTGTCAATAGTTTTAGATAGGTACTGCTGAACAAGTTGTTTATTTTTTTTAAATCATTGTTTAATGCAGCGTTTAATGGCCTTCAGAAATATGTTGGCTTTACAAGAATTTGTGTGGCCTTCAGAATTGTTATAAAAAATCTCAATACCGACTTAGTTTTAAGTGACATAGAAATATCTAAATCGCAGGCTGGCTTCATTTTGATGTCTATGTTTCTGTTCATTAAGTCTGGCAACAGCGTTATTGTGGCAATAATAACGGCATTTTATATTTAATTTTAACTGATAGTGACCTTCATAATAAATTTATTTTGAATTGTGGGCTGTATCAACGAAAAGTTTGCCGAACGCTGTTTAATGGCATCATGTTAACCCTTCGTTGATAATCCTTTTTTATATGTACCTGATAAAGGAGGCGGTTTGGACTCCCCATCTAGAATATCATACTTTGCATGGACTTATCGGTACCTTAAAATGTTTTAGGGAAAAGAAATCGATAGGGGACTGTGCTAGGGTCAATGACGTCATAGAAAACCAACAATTAAAGTTTGTCCTATGACTTCAAATTTAGTCATTTAATAATAAAAGATCGATAATTTGGGCTAAAATAATTAAAATGGCTCTAAAATATTACTCACATATTTGAGATTTAGAATTAGGAAGGCATTAGAAAATTGGATGCTTCACATTTGTATGGTTGCTGGTCTGTGAGGTCCACCATACTAGATAGGGCAGGTCTTTAAAAATTGATTTTTTTCAAAATTGTATTTAATCATATTTAAATGTCTCTAAAAGGGTTTATTATGACATTTTACGTCATTTTGGAATAACTATGATTGGATTTGGGTCCCAAAAAAATATTGACTCTAAAATGCCAATGAAACATCCTAGTTTTCTCAAACTTGAGATTTATAATCTATAAGACATCTAAAACAAGTTATAACATTTTGAGATTCCTCATATTTATATTTCCCGGGGATATAAGGACCACCATTACAGGGCCTGTCCACTAAAATGAAATTTTAATAAAAAGTACTTTCTGGTAAGAAAATGACATAAAATGGTTTTCTAAATCATTTCTAGTAGTTTTTTGGTTGAATTCGTCCACTGAACTAGAAGTTTTTAAAATTTATTTTTAACATGTCGGGCAGATCCCAAAATCAGTGAACCTCAATTTCGTATTTTGGATAAAGCTATGATGCTTTTACTAATAGTGCATCTGAAAAGAAATATATATGCCAAAGTTTAAGGCATTTAAAGAAACAGTTCATATTTTATCATATAATTAAACTTCCAATGTTTCTATATCTAATTAGTATTTTGAAAAAATATTCAATTTTTTGACACAAAACTTTTAACAACTTTTTGGGGTCACTTTTTTATTAAATTTTCTACAATGATTAATGGACATTGTTTATCACATTTACAGCAAATTAAAAACAAAATCTCTGTTAAATATTTTTAATCTGCTCTCAGAATGAAGTAAGTGTTATAGTTCACTTTTACCAAATAATAACTGCAGGCATAACATTTCTGTAAAAAACGTAGGCTTACAAATTGGGCCTAGAGCATGGTTGGCAATGTTTCCAAGAAATGGTCATAAATATTTTCTGTAGCAATAGTTTTAATGGAAGTTTCTACTATTATGTATCTTTTTTGAAACGTAGAGAAAAATCACAAAAATTAAAAACATCGATTTTTGCTTGGCTCTCGGGTCGCACCCAATATTTTCAAAAACTCTTATGTTGAGCAATGAAGAGTTCTTAACATACATGCCAAATATGAGCCATAGATGTGTGTAATTTTGACTTCAGGATTGACGTTTTTTAAATAGACTTTTCAAAAATGTTGAAAGTTTTCGACCATAGTGACCCACATTGAGGGCCGACCACATTACCTTGGGTAGGGGTATGAAATGTTTTGATGTGAAAGACTACGGACTTTCACCTGTGGCACTTTTGCAAAATTTTAGTTATAATAAACTAAAAAAAAAACTATGGCTAACCATATTTAATTTCGTGTAACATTACGCTAATTCTAAATTGCTTTTAGTAATTATTTGTTCGAGTTATAATTCCGAGACTAATTTACACTAATTTTACACTAGAAAACTTAAAGAATCAAGTCAAACAATTGCTTACATACTCTTACTAAAGTATATTTATTTTGAACTTATAAGAAATGAAGAAATGTTTGCGGCTTGTTTCTATTTAAACATATAATCATCACAACATTTTGAGAGCGAAAAACACTCAGTTGGGTGTTATAGCTAGGCATTAGGTACACTGGAATTGAACCTACAGATTATCTCTATCAATTTGCATGTTTTATTTTAGTGGAGGCTATACTGTAGCTTTTCCTAAAAATTTCTCGGCTGGTGCCAGTTATCCCTGTTCATGGGGCCAAGTTCAGTCCCGTATGCTGATGACGTCAATGACTCGTTCCCAGAAACAATTGGATCACTATAAGCTCTTTGTCCACGATATTGTCCAAAAGTTTAACACAACCAATCCCTCTGGGTTTGAACTATTCCAATCTGTCAATTACACCAATGGGGCGACTAATTTGCTATTCTCTGATTCCACAAAACTCTTGCACATTCCACAGGAGATAGAAACATCTTCATATTATAAATTTATAAGTGAGTTATTGATTATTTTCATAGTTAAAGATTACGATTTTAGAGTATGTATTGTTTTTTAAGGAATAAGCCAGATTAATTTATAAAACAGCTTTTGGAACAGTAAGTTTATATAAAAGTGTTGTCATAGACATTGAAAAGTACTTTCTCTTTTTTCTGATTCTGCCATAAAATGGGCTCTTATAAAGGTTTCTTTCACCTACATGTTTACTGGTTCTCCGGAAGAGTTTCATTGATGTTGTTGAGGGTTACGCACCCTAGGCTCCTTCTTGTTTGTATCTGAATCTACCGGAGGCAATTACACAAGAAGTAATTTTTATTGGGGTCTATTGGCTTTCCCTATGCGATGTCGGTAAGCTGCAAGAATTATGGAATTACGTGTCAGCTGATTGACAGCAGTGCTATCCTGTTTTGTTGGCTGATTGTTGGAAAACGGCAGTTTGTCTTGCGAAAGATCAAACCAAGGCGGTTTCATTGCCATGAAGATTGCAATGAGCAAGTACCAAGTGAAATGTGACATGATGAATTGTTCGTATGTAGTTTGTAGAGATTTTTCTAAATGGATGTACTGCCTAGCTGCTCTGTAAGTTTTGGAGGTTTGATTTTGAATAGGTGAATATGAATTTATTTTTGTTTTTGTTGATAAATATATGAATGAAGCCATGAAGTTTCGCGTTACAACTAATCCAATACAATAAGGGTATTTGTAGTTTGTACAAAGGCTGGTTTTCCAAAGAAAAGGAGGTAGTGATAGTATACAATCGGCCATGCTCAAACACGTCAACCCTGAGGGTAGAATCGAGCTCCTTGAGATCATCAATTGTAGCTGGAATGAAGGTATCGTACCTGGCGAGTGGAAGAAGGCCATCAAAAGTCTTTTGGAAGATCGTATTGCGAGAACAACCCTCTTTGCATCTGCATGGAGAAGAAATGCAAGAAACACCTAAAGAATAACAAAGACTTATATGTAGAACAGTCAAAATGCTCAGCATGCAACTTCTAGGGGTGCATAAGAGGGAGCCCTTTAATATGATGAGAAGCAGACCTACTAACAAGATTGAAGCGATTTATCTGTGCAGAGTTGTGTATAAAAAAGAAAGAGATGAGAACAAAAGAACCGTAAAAGCAGTGTTAGCCAATGAGACTTGCGAGAAAGTCATTTTTGTGGATGGTTCCGTGGAAGGAGGGCTTCATAGAGGTGGAGTTGGCTGTGTGTGAACAAGTTTGATAACGACGATATCGTTCTGAGGAGACCGGCTGGACGCTTCTGCAGCTCCTACAAGTCTGAGAGGATATTCATTGACAATGTTACCATCTGAATTGACAGCAAATCTTTGTTAGAATCCATTCGCAGTAACAAGGTTCATCGTGACGACAAATTTGTGTCCATCAAAATGCTGTTCTGCGATATTTCCTCCGACACTTCTATTACTTTGGTTGCCTGGACACATTAGGGTTCAAGGTAGCGAAAGAGCTGACAAGGAAGCCAACAGAGCTAGACTGGAAGATAAAAATGATGTGGCTATCAATTATGATGTCGCCAAAGCAATCCTGAGAAAGAACATCGAATATCAACCTACCTGCGATAAGAAAAGACATGAAGAGCCAAGACTACCAGTAGAGAACAGGTCATTTCGGCTCAGATCCGTAACGGCCACTGATTCCTCAACAACAACTACCAGAAAAAGTTCGGAGCTTCTGATAATAGGATTTGTGAAGATTGCGATTAAGATAAAGGCAAAGACCACTGGATCGAGTATGCCCGCTGGGAGAACGAAAAAAAGAAATTCCGGGTTATTCAGCCTGAAAATGTTTGTGATGAAACCGTGGTTATTGACTTTTACGGACGACTAGACCTGCCTGGTTCTCCCCAACCCGGCCACTGAGCCGTAGCAACAATAACATTTCTGCTAGGCTCAT
>JAUYWI010111227.1:0-10897 GCA_034780595.1 Parotoplana pacifica
GTTGGATGTCCTACTTGTCCAGCTAATCTTCAGTAATCTCCTGTATATCCACATTTCTAAACTTTCAATCCTTTTTTTCCATTTCTGATGACATTGTCCAGGTTTCGGATTCGTATAATAGGAAAGAGATAATGTAACAGCGAACAACTTTCAGTTTAATAGTAATTTTGAGTTGTTTATCTTTAAAAATATTTTGCGTGTTCGACAAAGTTGTCCTGGCGATCATGGACTCAAATTAGAAAATCAGTTCTTAGAATATTAGAACGACATTTGTTTTATTTCTATGGAGTTATCTTGACCAAAAATATTAGTATATTTATTTAGTCTATTTTAAAACTTTAATGTAAATTCTGTTAAAATCGGCAGCTAATTGCATTCTGTCTTTCATTATGCCAAATCATATTAAAATTGGTGACGTTTCCTTTGATACTAATTACACACATTCCTCGTATCCAGGCGGTTGCTAGGGTGTATCAACAAAATTAAAACGGAATTATGTAGTGCCTCGGACAACGCCAAACTTGCCCAAAATGTCCCACAGTTGACCTTATATCATCTCTGAAAAGCTACTTTGGCATTCTGTACTTCAGAAGGGCAAATGAAGCCACTAGAATACCTGTTCTAGAACTTTCGAATGAATATGATTCCACCTGCTACACAATGTTCTTCTTATGAAACATAATTTTTCGTTTTGATAATCCAAATGAACGTATAAATCGACTGAACACTGACACATTTGCTGCCTTCAGGAACAAGTTTATTCCACTCAACAGTAGACTGCCATGTTCTTCACTGCAGGTCCATACATCACAATTGATGAACAGTTGGTGTCATTCAAGTGCCGCTCTCCACACCGAATCAATAATCCCAGCAAACCAGGGAAGTACGGGGATGTGATTTGAATTCCAATTACTTCTTGAATGGGGATCCATTGACAAAGAAACTAATAAACCAGGTTGCTGCAACAGCGCACAAAGAAACCTACGAAGCAGGACAAAATGTCATGTCGGTTCTTAGCTCTCAGGAACTAGCTGAAGAGGTTGGCTATCTATGTAGGACCGTTACCAAAGATCAAAGATGCATACCAGAACACACCAGAAAAGAAACTGGGAAGAATAAGTCACAGCTTGTTTTTGGAGGTAATACTCAGCAGATAACTTTACAAGCTTACCAAGAAATGAAAACCCGCAAAGTTTTCATGCTCTCTTCGATGCACCAAAGATGAGAAAAACAATAGTGACATCCAGTTCTTCGACAACAGCAACAAGGCTGCTGTAGATAAAGTAGATAAGATGAGCAAGCAGCAATCTTTCCAGACGATGACTAGAAAGTGGCCCATTATCCATCTGCAGAACATGGTGGATGTTTGTGACGTGAATAGTCTCACCATTTGGCAATTTCATGGAGCAGATTTTGAAGAAACAAGAAAGCAACAGAACTGGCTTTGGCGAATATGAGATCAAGATTTCAATAGCCGGTTGGACTGCACTTGACGAGAAAGGTACACTGGACCCCAACTGGATCAAATATCCTTTTCTGCCGAGTAAATGCGATAAATAATCCAAAATCGGTCAAAAGTGCAACCAAGCTGTGTGTGGAAAGCACAGCACGTGCAAGTCCATTGCTCATCACATGACAAATGAACATTCTACAACGTAACTTTCGATCTTGATTTATTGAATTGACTAAATACTATTGTACTCGTATGATCTCTAAGCACATTTTACTTGAAATATAGACTGGAATGAAATAAAAGTGTCATTGTTAGTGTGATCAAATTGACCACATGTTTGAAATTCTAGGGGTAACAAATATCTTGGTAATCTTGGCTTTAAGTGACCATCATTAGCCAAAAAGAGATATCAATTGTGGTTTCGGCAAAATCATTAAAATTAATAAAATTTATATTGTCAATACAGTAAATAAAACCTGGAACGACCCTCTCACTTATGACCTAAATATTTTCCATCGATGTAATTGATATAAAATTGACCTCTACCAATCAACTTTTTCTCTAACTCGACCAACGAACTTGATTTGTTGAGTAAATTCAGATTTTCACCTCTTACAAGCGACATCAAAGCATTATTGTTGCTAGTCTCAGGTGTCATGCTGTCAAATATCCATAACATCAATGTTTTATGGGTTAAATTCACGGTACCTCTGATTAACATTTTAAAATTTTTTAACTAATAACATTCTTAGATTGAAACTGTTTTTTAAATAATTGTATGATATTTTGAAATTATTTGCATTTGATCTAAAAATTATGTATGCATTAAAAATAAAAATATTCTTCGCTTAGGATAGACTAGTAGAGGTGTTTTGGACCTTATGAGGCCTTTTCAGCTTCGTAATATATAATTTTCGTATAGTTCGTATAAAAGCATAAGAAAGGAAAATTTGCTATAGAAGCAACAGAATTGAGATTATCCCACGTCACATATACACCGATATTAAATAAACAAATAGATAGCTTGATAAATTTACTACAACACAATTTATTACATTTCACAAAATTAATGATGGAAAACTGTTTGCAAAAACAATCTATAACAAGTTTTAAGTTGGAGAAACATTATTTGTGTTTTTTTTTATTACCAAAAAAGTTTAATCTACATACACGGTGTCTCTAAAAGCCTTTACAACAGTATTGGTCTGTTAAGAACCTCTAAATGGAGATATCTATAAAGAAATGTGGCTATCCGCGTATCTACATATAATATTAAATAATACACTTAAAAGGCATGATAATGACAGTCAACTGGACTTTACAATGCTTTTGGCGACACCCTGGATTTATAAAATCAATATTTGTTAAATGATGTGAACTTTATATGCAAATGCGATTATCTAGAAAATATGCCACAGATAATTAGTTACCTATTGGAAGTAACAAAGCTTTTAAATTTCATTTACTACTTCCTACGTGTCCCAAAACAGAACTTGATTCTTTGTCAAAAATAGAAATAATTTTACAATATTTGATCAACACTCTTGCCATTTATGACAAATTGAAATTTAAGTCAAATTTTAAAAGTCATTTCAAAGTACATAGCTATGCCGAACTATCAGGGTATCCCAAAGATAGCCTTGGCACAAAGTTTGTTAACTTATTGTCATTGACCAAAGCTGTTGTCTAGGTATATGAATCACCACTTAACTTGGGTTACTTTTAACTTGGTATAACTAGGTATAACTAGGTATAACTAGGTATAACTAGGTATATGAATCACCACTTAACTTGGGTTACTTTTAACTTGGTATAAATTAATAAACACACAATTGTACGGCTTTTTATTAATTTTGATTTTTATGACTAACGTGTGACGTGACAGTCAAAGCCAATATTGCTTTTTTTTCAATTAGCCATACTTTCTTTAAAAATTATTGCTCCAAAAACGTTATGAAACTTTTAGAGTCAAAAACTGTCCATATTGGCTGATTTCAAGTTTGGTGTTGCACACGAGTATATAAAGTCACTCAATCGAAACCATTGCACATTATTTGCTTCCAATTGAAAATTAAAAGGATTGTCCGCTATACGCCGCATATCAACAATATTCATTTTTACGATAAAAATTCGATTAAAAGTTCCAATTTACCGGATTAATCATAACATAATATCTTTTGATGATCCTTCCAGCGTCTCATACTGAAATTATATTTATTGCTATCAATTTTAATTTCAAAACACAATTTGGGGTCGTAACACTTTGATTTATGGTCTGGATAAAAATTATCTCTACATAAATGCAATAACTATTATATTTTAGAAATATAATGACAACAAGTGACACCATTATTACAGGCCACCTTGTTGTTGATCATCTTTTTACCCCCAAATCTGCTATCCTTGCTGTACGACAAGAAGAGCATCCATGAAATTGTTAACTTGTAGAGGTTTGAATCTTAGTTCAGCACAACAAGTTTATTCTTGCGTTTATAAAGCAGACATCCTCATAAATTACTAATTTACGGCTGTTGTTGGTGAAAATTATTTTATTGAAAATGCTACAAGGATTAGACTACTAAACAAACCCCGAGTAGTAGGAATCTAATAAATATTCTGTCAAAAATCAAATTTAATAATATTACATACATCTAGATTTTCAAATTAAAATTAAATTTGTTACAACCCTTTTTACGGCAATTTCTAACAAATTTAGATAACAAATAAACAAAGCATCTAAACTCAGCGGTGATAGCCGGAAAGTCCTTTTAACTATTGTCATTATTCAAAGAGAGTTAATGATACAAGAATTAAAGCCATTTGATTAGCGTGCTGTAATATGGGAAGCCGTTAAATTTTAAAAAGAAAACTAATACATCAGAGAGGGCCTCAATATGCAAATAAATATTTTGAGGCTTTTTTTAGATATTTTCTTATATTTTGAAACTACATAAATTTATTTTAATTTACACAATTTTTGTGCCAAATAAAGAAACAAATTTACTATTATTTTCAATTATTTTAATTATTAAAGTGATAAATAGAAGAATAAAATAGTGCATAAATCTTTAAAAAAATTAAATACCAAGTAAATATACCAAAATATAACAAAAGTAAACTTTTGAAAAACAAATTCAACAATACATGATAAAATTTGAACATGTTTAAATGTATATACCCTCAATTGTTACTCTTGTATGTCCACCACATTTTGTTTTTAATATCACATTACCACATCACAAACTGGTTGGTATAAATTGATAAAACGATTGTTTTGTTTTTTTATATTTTAAATTTCATTGATTGTTTCTGTCTCTCAGTTACTTTTTCTAAGGTATCTCCATTTCTACAGGCTACAGTGAATTGTAGTCGTTTCTCCACTGGTACCAGACCAGGCCATTATAAAGAGTGGACGTTCCGCTACTGTATGACATGCCATTGGAGTGACACAATTACTGAACCACCAATTTCCTTTGCGTGTTCTAGAAACAAAATGACGGAGATCATGACAAGATTAATAACTAAACAAAATATTTGGACGATGTGTGTTAATTTACTGCGGACACCTATTAGTAATCTATCTTGAATTAATTTGAGCGATATATTTAGTTAGGAATCACTTTTTAGTTTGTTGAAACAAATATAAGAAATCAAATTACAAAATTTATAGCTTTTAGATCTTTGTTTTTTTAATAATAATTGTTTTAAAATTATCGAATTTTGGAAAAAATGATAGGCATAAAATATACATAAAATATAGTTATATACTGATGAATAGTTTATTGATATAAAAGGTTGGTTCACTATGCATAAACGTACTTTTCATATAAAAGAAAGTTTTAGTTGTGAACATAATAGTCATACCTGATAAAATACAATTTATAGATTTTTTTCCACTATTTAAAAACTGATCGATGATACATTCATAACACGAGATTATTGAAACAGAGCTTCCGTTTCCATTCTATAAGAACATTCATTTCCATTGTTGTGCGTAAATTTATATGCAAATGCTTTATTCGATGGTAAGAGCAATTCGGTCGTCACTATTGTGAATTCCCACACTCCTATATAAAAAAATAAAGTAAATCATAAGTAGGTATGTATACTCAATTATTTGTTGATTACATATCTGCGCATATAAAACGTTATTGCTTAGGAGAGGAAACATAAAATTGGTAAGTGAAACAAAATTCAAACGCTCTAAATTAAAAAAAAGCAAAACATGATTTGTTTTGATTTTGACCACCTATGGTCCGGTGAAAAAATGAAATTTGTTCAAAGTTCATCAAAAAAATTAATCCTGCTGTCAAAACCGATTAAATTAATAAATAATTGGTAGAAAAGTCATTAAAAATATTGAATATTTTACCAAGGTGTAATCTGAGTTCTAAAATTTTTTAAATATTCAATAGATTTTCTTTAAACTCCAGTGAATTGTAGGCTGCCAAATGCATCGTCAATGCTGAAAATTTCATTACAAATTATGAAAATTATTGACTAATAATATACTCAGATATGAAAATGTTTGGCAAGTACCAAAGAAAAAAATAAGTTCAGAATTGAGGTCCAATGATGTTAAGACCAGACCCTAGTCCAGTCATTAAAAATCAATTCTTCTTTGTCTTTCAAAGAATTGAAATGTGACTAGGTATTGTTCACGAAGAATAATTTTCCAAAAATTCACAAATCTAAATGATTGCTTGCGGGGAAGGTAAAGTATGGACCTTAAAAGGGCCGACAACAGAATTAGGAGATGGAAGAGATTTAACATTAATATTTATTGGTGATATTAATTTTTTTTAAATATTTTTGTAAATTGGCAAAACTCGAATAAGTATTCGAACATTTAGATAAAAAATATTTGTACTCAATATTCTACTTTATTGACAAAACTAATTTAAAAAGATTGTTGAATTTTGTCATTTTTAATGAAACACTATCTTCCGTGAAATTGCAATTGATTTGTATAGGACAGAATTTTGCAATTTGAGAAAAGAATTTAGATTCTACGAAAATACAAATTGGGATATCTAAATGATTTTATAAATGTTGTCAATCAACAATTAACAACTTAATTGGCAATTTTCTAAAAACTATTACAGTTTATCTAGCAATATATAAATAATTGTTAAATTAACTGAAACCCTTTAATTCGCTCAAACATTGCAATATGGTTCCAATTACCTTGCTGGAGTATATCCTTCATGTAGTTGTTTTATCTTCAGGAAAACGTTTCAATAATGTTTCAGCGAATGTCCATCCATAGAACCAATCCAGAATATTGTGGTAAATCAGGCGTATAAGAACGGAGGAAAGAATTTGAGCGGAGGATACACCGTGACAAATTACAGAATTGCATATATTTACATACTTTGTATATCGTGCCTTGTATGGATGCATAGCTTGCATAACTTGTATATTAGTCTGTTTTTATTTGTTATACAAAATATTATGTATATGAAAAATAGTTGAACATTCGTATAGCTATTTCGTATACAAATATCTGTAAAATATAATAATTTGTATATAATATTTTCTAATTAATTTATTCGTAAATAAATATTTCTAAATATTAAATATTTGTATGTTTGTTTGCAAACAATTAAATGCTTAATTCTTAATTTGTTTTTTATTCCCAAAGTAGTAGATTTAAATTATTCTTACACAGAAAACTATACTTAATATTCAATTGTACACTTAAATTTACACTTAAATTGTACACAAATATTATCCTGAAAAAACAGAAATAAATATTTTCGAATTGGTGTTCTTGAATTGCTGTTGCAAATAAATGTTTACGAAGCTTTACATAAACAATTTTTACAATGATTTTGGAAAATTAAACTTACATAAGAATTTTAAATTTACAAGAATATTGTGTATAAGATTTTTACTATTTTGTTGACTATTATTTCTTTTAATGAATTTTTCCCATGAAACGCTAAAATACTTTCGTGTAAACTGCTAAACTATAACTAAAGATATTTCATCAAAAGCAAGATATTTCAAATAAATATTAACTGTCAAAAGCAGTAGTCAGTTCATTTCCTTGCCTCTTAGTTCTCCTTCTAAATCCTCTAAAAAGATTGAAATCCAAACTGTTCAATGTAGTTTCCAAGATCCGCAAACCAATAGATATTTTATCAATTTGAAAATAAACTGTAGATCACTTTTTCGAAGCTTATCATAACATCATGCCGTGAATCCTTTATTTCAACAGATTTTTCTTTGTGTGCATCCTAGTTTCCTTCCTGTTTTCAAATCGGTTGTTTACTTCAAAATTAAAGATATTTGCCTCAGATCAGAACATGAAATCACAATTTTCCAAAGTCAACAACATTTTAACGATTAAATTGTCGAGGCATGTTTCGATCTAAATAAGATAAAGATCTAAAAATAAGTTCATAATGAAAATCGTACCTATTTTTTACTATATTTCATTGATTATTATGATCAGAATCCACTATTATACCAGCAGCTTAGCATTCTAATAATGTTTTACAAAAGATATTTAATATTCTTCTGGTATTTTATTGTATATTTTTCAATAGCCATATGATGACAATAATTTTTAATGTAATTATTGACACACCTTTTACTGTTTTCATCAACTATGGATGGTGATCATAATTATTTATAATTTCTTCAATATTAAACCTACAGGTAGGTAATGAATATACAATTCTACATGTTTTATAAACACAAATGTTGATTCGATTTTATTTTTATATAAAGTTTCTGGCTGGACTATTTCATCGACCAAACCAGATATACTAAGTCTATATAAATAGTTTCGTATTATCAAATCCGAGGTTAAATTAGTGTAAACACTATAGGATGTAAAAGTCCGAGACAAATTTCCAAACCTCATATATCATCAGATCCAAAAATAAATTTGATACAATTGAATTGAAAACCTACAAACAATATTATTTAAATTCAATATCAATATTAGTAGGACATCCAACTGTAGACTAATTTTGAAGTATTTCCCGAACATCAATACCTAAAGCGCAGGATTTGAACCGGAAACCTTCTGTTTGGCATGAAGTCATTCAATTTAGCATTGACGTCGTAGACGATAGTTAATGCAACAATAAATCAACAACATTTAGCTTTTTACATATAAGATACCATAAGTCACCATTAAAATACTACAGTGCACATCATTAACTTCTAACATTCTACAATTTGATGTTTATCTTTCAAATTTTCTATAGTTTTCCATCACCCTTCTTTTCATATTATGTAAAGGTATTACAATTAAAAAGACAGAACATTTATTTAAATAAATGCACCTACCTTGAGAGTGTGGTATCCACAAAGTGTGTTGGTTTTTCAACCATTGGAACTTTCCATTACTATCTTCTCATTACAAAAACATCTGCTATCGGAACATCCAATCGGTGCAGAAATTTATAGTGACACTATTATACACGGACATTACAATTTTGATTATTTGAACTTTATGTTGATATTTGTATGGATATACTTTATCATTAGTTACAATAAAATAAATGTTGGGGATTATAAAATTAAACAACAAATAATGTGCTACATCCAATGTTTTGTTCTGTGTATATTATAATGTACAGTGTAACAAAAATGAAATCAGAGAAATACGCCACTTATAATATAGAAACGATAATTTTATGTCATAAAGAAAGTACAAAGGGAGATTTGTGGAGAAATCGACATCCCGTCTACATTAAAATGTAGTCAATGGTTTGAATAGATTGGTAGAAATATAAAGGTTTAGATTTCGGTTTGAATAAAATCTAACTTTTTTATATTCAAAAAAGAAACCTATCTAATTATTGTTCAATCAACTTAAATTATTTGGATTGATCGTATCTATTCAAATTTTGCTTATATTTCAGTTAGGTATAAATGTACTTTAAGCAAAAAAAATTTATAAACCTGCCCAGTTAGCTTAATTAACCATTGAGGCGGTTGAATTCTTTTTTATATAGATAGAACTATAGAGACTCAATATTATGATTAAAATGCCCTCTCTGTATATGGATACTGGTCGTACGAAGGCAAGTCTATAAAAATAATCTTTTAAAAAGGTGTTTTTTCACAATAGATGGCTCTAAGATAGTTATTATTAATTTCTAAATCATTCCTTGTAGTTTTGCAGTGGTATATTGAACTTCAGAAAGCTTTTGTTTTAACGTATTTGCTCGCTTCCAATGTAAATATCCATGGACTTTAATTTCTAAGATTTGTAATATACTACATATGTAGATAGAGAAGAAGTGTTTCAAATTGGAAGTCCTTTCAATTAAATATTCAAAGGTTCACAAAACACTTTTATGAAAACCAGAAAATTTCACTTACTTAGTTAAATGATTTTGACGCTACATTTGAAAGGTTTTGGGTTTTACCATCCGCACCCGCACAAAAGATTATTTTCATTTAACTTACATAATGAGTAGATTTTGAATACCTAAGTAGTTATATATAAAAATAGTGAGTTCAATCCAAATAATTTCTGTTGATCAAACAGCGGAACATTTGTTTGAATTTAACGGAATCTGACTTACGTTTTTGGAAAACCAAGATTTCGATTTCTTCAAAAAAACGAAAGTTACTAAATTCTATTTCACTTTTATGTTCAAGTTGTACTATCAATTCGCCAATTGACATCTAGATTTCTAATAAATTTAACAAAAATGATTATAACAAGTTGAATTCTATACACTCACATGGTTATGGGTCGATGTAATTGGAGTACGCCAATAAAGTGGAGTATCAATTTATCTCTTGAGATGTTACAAACTTTAATTAAGCAATTATACGAATTTTCAGTCCAATTTATTAATTAATTTGTTAGACAATAAAAGTTTTACATTTTATGGTCAGTCCTATACTTACACATATTGTCATAAAGACTCAATCAAGCTAAAAATAGTGCATTTAATGAATTTTATTTGTCATCAAAAGAATTTAATTGCATTTGTATGACACACACTGTGAGATTGTTTAGAGAAACCACGTTCAGAACTTTTGTGTAGTCAAATAAAATTCTATAAGTAGAAGAATAATTAGATAGGAACTTATTTTAAAAACAATTAATCACTTAAAATCACTTAAAATCATAAAAGAATTGAATCAAACTAAGTATTCAAATGTCAAGTTTATGAATTTGTAATTCATATTCAGACCAAGAAAACATATTCTGCAGTATGCAAGATATAGAAAGGATGTTTGTGGGTTTGAGACCTGCATAAGATTAAGAAGTCAGACTTCTGGTTACAGGAAAACTCAAATTTGGTATACATATTCCATAGATGGAGAAGAGTTCAAAACAAAGGAGTGGCACAAATTCACTATTTTCCATAATAAATGATACAAACGACGTTTAGTTAACTAAGCAATAGTTTCTCTGGTTAAATTTTGCACACCATACTAGTTTGTCTGGCGTGATTATAGAAG
>JAUYWI010111238.1:0-10896 GCA_034780595.1 Parotoplana pacifica
TAGAACCCCTCCCACTTTTTCAAAAGTAAAATTACCACCAAATTTTCCCCAAAAATTTACTTGGACAACATGGAGTCCACTGCACTTAGCTATCTATTACACTGCATATTTTCTTGTCTTATAATCTCATGCGCCCACAGTCAGGTACATTATGCACTTATACTTTTGTGTTAACAGTCTTCCTGATAGCTGTTGTTATGGTAGCCTTGTTTTCTTTAATCATACATTCCATCAGTACAAATACTTTAATAAGTAGCATAGAAGGTGGGTACTTATCTACGGCAGCTGTACAATTTTAGTAGAAGCCGAAAATCATTCATTTCAATTGGAAACAAGATTTCTCATGAATTTATTTTCATCAAAATTGATCGAAATGATGGCACAGAGTTTCACAACAGTTTTCAGTCTTCTTTACGCAACTCTTAAATTTTAGTAGGTAACAGAAAAAAGAAACTCATAAAGATATATTTTATTGACATGATTGTGTATTCCAGAAAAATTTCTTATTATTTTATGCTCTATTTTTGAAGATTTGGCACCTCAGTTGGCTCAGAAAAACTATGTTTTCAGACACTATGATGTAAAAGCACACTTGGATCACAGTATTAATAGGTGCACAACTTATGTAGAACCATTTCTGACAGAATATCCATCCCTAGGTGCTCCAAATGACAGCAGTGGAGCTTCATTTATTTTGGTTGAAGCTTTAAGTTCTTCATTTCCTTCTTCCAGTAGAATTGGATCTTCAATTCCAAGGTCTCACCTTGATGGTGTGTTTAACACTTGTACACTTAAAAATGGTGGAGTTTCATCAACCTCAAAGCTAGCTAAAATTGATCCACCAGAAAAGAATGGGATCATTCTGACTTTTTTTCAGTCAAGCTGGCTAAATTTGTTTTCTTGAGTACCATATGATATCTTCAGAAAACAGTGGATTCTTGATCACCCAAGTTGGAAAAAATGATAGAAATCACACCAGATTATGAATTGCCTGAAAATACGAAATTCAGATCCAGTATATGCCATACATATTATGCGAAATACATATATCTGAAATACAAACCACAATTAACAGAATGGACTAAGTTGAGCAATAATAAAAATTATGAGACGATATTGGAGTATAAGGTCAGGAAGGGAAAATGCAAAAAATCGGCAGAGTATCGATTAGGATCAGCAATTGCTAGCAAAAATATAGCACGTCCATGGCTATGGCTGTTAATGAATTAACCAAAGTTCAGTAAGAAGAAATTGCAGGCGGAAAATACACAGCAACAGCCAACATTCTACACAGTTTATACTGAAGCAATCATGAATATTCCCTTTTATTCATATCACAAATTACTTGACTTGTTAGAGCAAAATTATTTGAATATTGGACTTCCAGTTTCAGGAGTGGAAATTATCGATCTACAAAGTACTGCTGGAAACAAATTGAGGTGTAACCCATCCAGTTATGCTTATCAATTTAAATTTTTTAAAAATCGAATTTATTCGAAAACAATAATCATAATCTTATAAAAACAAGTACATACCTAATTTTGAAAATAATTATGCAGGGCCATAATAATTACATAAACAAATGTCAATTGATCTCATAACGTTTAGAGTAAAGTAAGGTTAAGCTCCACAAAATAACGTTAGCCATAAACAAAACCAGTAAGCATGAATGCATACTTAGAAAATTGTAATAAAATATTTT
Source organism: Parotoplana pacifica (assembly GCA_034780595.1). Lineage (NCBI taxonomy): Eukaryota > Metazoa > Platyhelminthes > Proseriata > Otoplanidae > Parotoplana > Parotoplana pacifica. The sequence goes on from JAUYWI010111238.1 coordinate 1,703, forward strand.
TACATTCAAAAGTTTAAGAGGTGGAGATTCCATTCCTTAATCTAAATGTTTAATTTAAATAAATCACTAAAAATGAACTATACAAATAGATATAACATCACTGTGATGAAAAATAATTATTACAAATAATGAAGTAATTTACAATCATTGCCAAATGAGTCACTACATTATCAAGGTCATATAGTTTTAAAGTCAGGACGACTTATTGTCAAATGCTGCCATGACTTTGTTAGAGGTTATCGTATCACTGGCCATAGCAAATTCCTTCGTGGACGTACTGGCATTGGATTCAAGGAAACTCAGTTGTTCTGCTGACAAGGTTTCCCCAAGCCGAGCAAGCGCAGTAAGGATTTCAACCTTGAGAGAGGCTGACGACCCAGGTGACAGTTTGCCAATCTATAACAATAAGAAAACACATTAGGCATAACGGAAATTGCATTTTGATAGTTAACTAGGAGGCTTGTAATAAAATCACTGCTGAATAGAATCAAGAGTGATCATGTGGATGTTAACTGATACTCCACATGTTTATATCAGAGATAAAACCTCAATATCAATCTTAAACGTTGTTTGAAAATCACAACACAGTTTATAACAAATGCTCAAATAATATAAAACCAAATCACTCTACAGCGAATCATTAGAAAGCAAAAATTCAAAGTGTTATCAGTTATATCACTACACTACTGTCAATAAATCAATCAAAAACAACTGTACTACTTTCATTACAAGAAGTAATAAAATTCTGCTTCTCCATTTTAATGAGTCATTAGAAAACCCAAAGCATACAAACACCTCGAAATTTATTAATTCATTAATTAGACTCCGAGCAAAATAACCATTTCACCCAGATATTATTGTACTGATGAATTCTAGAAAAAACATATCAACGCCTCCTGACGTCTTCGGAACTTTCCATTTTATCCCCAAATCAGGTCATGCAACGTCCTAAATTGTGTGGAACGTTCCAAAATCCACAAAATATCTTAAAGATCACATCCCGGTATAAACGTGATATTTGGGTAACTTTTGGGACGTTGTAAAAGATACTCGTTTTCTACATATTTTTGAGAAAAGTTGGCGACGTTCAACAATTGCTAAATTATGTATTTAACTCCCAGATTAGGTTTTGTTAAACAAACATTTCTTTGATGGGCAAGATGTTCAATGAGATCAACAAGATGTTGTTGCCGAATATTAGATACTTCAAATGGACGGTTCGCACAGCTTCTGTGAACCATACCATCAATGTTAGAGATATCTATCTATTTTTAGATAAAATAAGAAAACTTAGAAGATTATATGTCATGGCAACAATAATAAAATTGTTTCCATTAACTTTACCATTACCCAATGATCCCTAACACACAACAGACACTAGCAAATAAAGCATACCCATAGAAATATGGTTTCTTTAGACAGTAAATGTACTCTAACTTATGAAAATTATCACAATTACAAAGAAACGCATTATCAAATTCTTAAATTCGCGTTAAGGTCCTGAGATTCGCGTCAACATACACTTGGGCGTTTCACGAAAATTCGTGTCAAAATCAGACACTGCAAAAGGTCACTTTGTTGATCTGAATAGCCATTAGCACATACAGTACGTTCAAAAAGTCGCTATGCACCTGATAATAAGTACTCCAACACAACATAGTATGTATTTTAATTGTAGCTATAATTTATACACAACATTGTAGAACATGGTACATAACATTACAGTCATTTAATATTATATAAAAAATTGATTATTTTAAATCACCATTTTATGCTGCACAGTGACTTTTTGAAAGAAATGTATAATCAAGCATTATTTTAGCAAATAAAAATTTGTTCAGCAAGTTAAAAAAAACCATATCATCGTCTCCAAATTTCAATGATAACATTTTACAATAAAAATATTTGTCAGGCAGCGTGTGAGCTTCACCCTACAGGAGGGGGGGGGGGGTCCCAACAGTGACCAATCCGAATGGTCAGATATTAAATTCATAATAATAAAATTGGACGTATGCCATAGTCTCAGCTGGTACCTAAGCCCACAAGAGGACCTTAAATGGTCTTTCCTATGTTAAATTCCTTTCCCTCAAAATCAATTGTTTTCTTATTTATTTAATTGGCCACAAATTTAAAGAATTGACTTCTGTTGAAATCACAAGTAAATAAAAATGGGTGGTCCGACGTTCACGGAAAATACGATTTCGTAAGACTGTTCATTGTTAAAATAAAAATTAAATACTACTTGTAAGTAATATACACAACTTAAAGCAAATAGCATAAAATATTTTAAAGAAAACATATTTCCCGAGAACGTAGCACTACGCCATTAAAAAAATAAATGTAACAGCTCAACAGAAACCAGTTTGAGGGAAAGAAATTTAACATAGGCACGCTGAGACAACGACAGACGTCTAGTTTCATTATACTAAATTTAATATCGAACCATTAGGATAGGCATTGGTGGGACCTCGTTCTTGTAGGAAAACTTCCTTTAAAATGCAAAATTAACGGACGACTAATATGACATAACATAAAAGCCACTTAGAAATCGTGTAGCATCAAAATGGTAAAAACACGGAAGTATAAGAAATTCAGAACCACTAAGCTTTATTTGTTATATTGGTCAAAAAGAAATTTCAAAAACTTTAAAATGGATTAAACCAAATTAGGCAATTATCAATTGTTACTAGATGTTAACTTATGGCGCAAAATATTTAAATTAAACATTAAAAAAAAGACTTTAGAGCTAAGGAAGACAACAAATATAACTGATAAGCATTACAATTTAGCTAATGTTTCCCACGTATTTAAATATAAAAATTAAATAAAGTATTGTAAAAATTGTAGAGCAAAGAAAATCAAAATATCATACGTGCCTATCTAATAAGCACTTTATATAATTAAAATTTTCTTCAAAAGTACAAATTTATGGATCTTGCATATTTTATAACTTTAAAATAATAGATACACATATTCTCTATAAAAATAACAAAAGATGGAAATTTATGTAGCTAGTGTATATCTCATAAACCTCATAACCTACTAACTAAATGTATTTAAAATCGTTGAAACATTAGGCCCCAGAAATAAACATTATTTGAAAAAATGGCTAACCGAGAATTAGGTTCAAAACTACTAAACCGATGTCAATTTGAACACAGTAAACGTGGAAAAAGTCAATCTAATGAACGAAATCGGTTTCTAGGTTTTAAATTGTACCATCTAGCCATGTAATATGCATTGTCGAAAAATTGGCCTAAATGATAACACTTTCGCATAGCTCACCTGCTCCTAGAGCTAACGGCTTATTGTCATCGACATGGATGACGCAACAAAGAACGGTTAAAAATATGTACAACCAAAGTAGTAAAAAAACACAAAAAGAATTAAAAACTTTTACCGGATAACAGAGGGGGGCGGGGGTATAGCCCAAGGTTTTTTCAAAATGGCTGAATTGATTTATTAGAAATTTGGAATCTGCGCACCCAATTCTCTTACGGATTTTTTGTAATCCCCAAGGTCACGTGACGGCCCTCTGAAAAAAATGAAGTCCCAAAATGCAAAAATGTACATTTTACGAACAAAAAAACAATTCTAAAGCTAAATAGCAATAGAGTTGATTAATATTTGGTAGATAGACTATATAAACATTCCAGTGTTTACTAGATACCCTGGTTTTTGAAAATATTGATTTTATGAATAGAAACAATTAAAAATAAAAACAAAAAACGATAAAATAAATTAGCCGCGTTTTTTTATAGATGGTCAATGGATACATTTGATTTAATACGTGTAAATGTTTTAATATTTACAAATAGCGACATCAATTGGGGACGATTATTCAAGATTGTGGAACGTTGCGGTTACTGAAGTACAAGGGGAATAGAATGAATTCAGTCACCAAAATATAAGTTTGAACACTCCATTGATTTTCCATGCATCATTGAGTCCCAGGCACTAAATCAATGCTAGGGTGGAGGAAGGGTACTGTTTTAGTGTGACTACAATCGATTACTTAATTAAATTTACACTCGAGACTGATAGGTAACACTTTTAACATAGGTTGCTGTTGGTAACAGGAGCTAATAACATTTCGATTGGGATGAAATTTGGTACACTGACAACTTTATAAGAATCGCCTCGATGTGGCACTTTCGATGAGGGCCAAAAAGAAAGCAGCCATTTGTACGAACATCCTCAAACGACTCTGTGGTAAGAGCTGGGGCTCCCAGGCAGAAAGTGCAAAACCATCTACCAGCAATGTGTCAAAACCAACGATTGACTATGAGATTGGTATTTGAGGTCCCTCTCTTGCCAACTGTCACATGGAAAAACTTGCTAGAGCAGAGAGGAAAGTCGAACGGAATATTACAGCTGCAGGTCTTGAATCCACCGAAAATCGCGTTAAATGGTTGGCTCTCAGCATATAAGAGAGGGTGAAAAGATTTTAACAAGAACATTTTCTCCAATCCATCATTCACAAAAATATGATGAAATGACCTAAGAAGAAAAGATGTCGCCGAAGTAGCTACCGTTGAGACCGGTATCTATAAGGCTTCAGCTGAACAAACCCCTAGATTCAGCAAAATTCCTCCTTAGAAATGAAAAAAAAAACATGTTTTCAGACCAACCCTTTTAACTGAATGTAGCTAGAAGGAACAAATGGAAGAACGAAGACCATCAGAAAAGAAAAGACGCGAGTAATATCCAGGTGGGGACCAATGGTTCATTATGATGGAGGGGGTATCTTGATAGGAGAAGCTGATGAAATCGCAATTTCTACCGACATTTACAACTTCAGCAATCAAGCGGAGATGAAGGCTATCCTAGTAGTTCTGAAGAACATCAAACACAAGGACTTAACTAGACTAAAGCCTCCATCTTAACTGACTCGAGAGATATCCTAAACCAAAAGTGGTCCAGCCAAACAAACTGGCAAAACAGGTGAGGAAATTTGGCGGCTCCTTGACCATATGAGTAACAACAACCAAACCATCATTTTTCAGTGGGTGCCATCCCATTGTGGCATCGAGCACATCGAGAAAACCGATACCCTTACCAACCAAAGAGCTACACTTGAGCAAACTAACACTCCCATCCCTTTCAATACGGCAAAATCGACCTCAAGACTACTGAAGAAGCCAAATAAATTCAACAAGAAAATTTATGGAACTACAGTCAACCAACTCAAAACAGTCCACAGCCCTCTTCTTAAATGTTATAAACATCGTATCAAAGAAGTCTGACCCAACAAACGTATGTCCACCATCAGCCATGTTAAAGACATTGAAGAACCAACTAACTCCCCCAGTAAATTCCTCAAGTATCTGACTCTCGGCGGCCTTATAGCCGGTTCAATATAGCACCACTTGCAAGCCAAGCAGATTGGGAAGACGAAGAAGAAGCTAGGAGCCGATTACCGATTACATCATAAAGTCGAAAAGTTTAATTTTGTATAATTTTGAGAACAAATCCAAAAGATCTTTCACAAAAAGTATTGATCTTATCGATTTTACAGCTCACTGGTTTCATCAAAAACCAGTAAAAGTCCCATAAATACAGTAAAAGCTCTATGTACCTCTGAAATTTGAGTTTTAGAATTAAGAAGATATAAAATATAATGGCAAAAATATTAGATGGCGGTCTGTAATAGTTATTTACACAAGTGCTAAATATGTCTCTTTATTGTATTCTTCGAGATTAACATGTCTATGTACGAGCCCGTAGAATGTTAATCGAAATGAGTGCTATGAGGAGAATTATCTATGCATTAATCTGAGGAGAATCTGCATTTCTACGGTCACCGTGTCGAAAGACTTGTTTGTATTCTATTGAAATCCATAGATTAATCTGTCTAATTCATCAACAAATATTAACTATGTGAAATAAAGTAGATTATCCATAGAACATCGAATTACGGCACTATAAAAAATAAAATGTTCAAGGTTGTATTTTCATCAAACAAGTCTAACAACAAAACCACAAGTACATATCAGCAACTGACCTTTAAATCTCTCTCGATTTCGGCAAGGCGTGTCCGAAGTTGTCCCGGCTGTTTCTTAGCAAAGAAGCGAATAATATCAGGAGTTTTAAAAGCATTGCTGATGGAAGCCTAAAAAAGAATTAGATAATCAGTATCAGATGTACATATCGCTTCGTCTAACTATTGTTACTTGTTATAGTTCTACATAGTTAATTATTTTTTCTGATTTTCATTTGCTTATTACACTGGGCATACTAATAGGTTTTTATCGCTTTATTTGTTGCAGTTCCCTTTTTAATTGCACAAGATTATGAAAATATTTCGGCAATAGGGTCATGTATTAGCAACCGGTTTCGGTAGATCATCGACCATTATCAAGAATTAGTAAAATGTAGAATTACAATTAAACAATACACATTATACAACCAAATGAAAGAATAGAACACAAATTAAGTTATTAAAGATATGAAAAAATTGCGTCATCATTCAGATACCCTTGATGTGCATTAGGGTTGTGATACTATATACAACATTTTTAGAGTACATAGATCGATCGTATTACGATAAAGATGAGTTAACAATTTTATCTCTAGAAATGTTGTATATATAGTATCACAAACCTCAATTAGGTAAAACAAACGACCCTACTACAACTATTAGTACTCATCAAGGGTATCTAAATGATGACGCAATTCTTTTCATAACTTTGTGTTCTATTCTTTCATTTGGTTGTATAATGTCTATTGTTTAATTGTAATTTTACATTTTACTAATGCTTGATAATGGTCGATGATTTACCGAAACCGGTTGCTAATAAATGACCTTATTGCCGAAATATTGGTTATTTTATTTACTCAACTATGAAAATAGTTGTGCAATGATCAGCTTAAACTACTAAGCTTAGCAAAACAACGTACCACCCACTTGAAAAAGAGTTCCTGACAATATTTTTTTTGATTAACTAAGCAGTACAAAGTTTTCTCTTTAAATGGCTTTTTAAAGTTCCCACCACGTGTCATTTCATTTCACAATTTGCAAAAATTAATCACAATACAGTCAAACCTCAAGTTTATGACATCTCTGGGAACAGCTAAATTTGGCAGATAATTGGGGGTATTATAAAATCGAGGGTGTGTCTTAGAGAAAAAAATTTCCAATTAGATATTCTGTATTTCCTATCCTATTGAGAAACAACTGAGTAAAAACTGGTTCGGGTCAATAATTATATTTCATTAGGTTGTGCGTATATTAGAAACATTCACATTAAAATTGTAGTCGATTGTCAGTTTAAGTACACACACAAGTCTGGCGGATAACCAAGGGAATTTTGCGTGTTAAAATGGAAATTTGTACCGTAAAGTATGTGGTTGATCTACTACAAGGAAACTTAATCATATCTGAAATGTGGTGGAAAATCAGGAGGGGGTCATAAAATTGATTTTTGACAGTTTTTGCCACATAACTAAAACATTCCTACAAGAATAGAAAAGAATTTAAAATGCAAACTAAAGTATCAGATGGGTAGTTCGAGCAAGAATCCCTGGGTACCAACATACGGAGGAGTGCTGGGGAATCCAAAAATCCGCCAAATGTCTACACAAAGATCTCCTGTGCAAACAGATGAAACCTTACTTGAATAGCCAGCTGCATCTGATTAATATCATCCACCAAACTGAGACCACCAGCATTTGCTTTGGTCAAGGCTTGACTGAATTCTTTCATCTGTTCTAAGGTGTCCTCCTTCATGGAATTATATTCCTCATCATCCAAGTCCTCTCGATTCGACTCAAGATCGGCCAGTTGATTGACAAGTCGATCCATTTGCTCCTCCAGGTTCTTTCGTAGACTCTCAGTTTCTGACTTGCCTCGAGACATTGTGTTGATCTAAATATAAATAAATTCCTGCTTATAATGATAAAATTAGTAAGCTAAATATTATACAAGAAACTTTTTTCTTCCAGAATCTGATAGAAATACTGCCCCAAAAACAATTTCTGATAATTGTATAAGATTAAAATTCTCACATGATTCAAGGAAATTTCTCACAGGGACTGAACTGTGGGGATGTTCATTATCCCATTGCCAAAGCAATTAGACCAGTTTGATTGAGTAGGATCTTAAGAAGCACCGAAGGTCTTCAATATGTCATACGAATTCGATGATTGTCTCTCTATCAACTAACTCTTTGTAGGGTATTATGATGATAGAGTACACTCAAGTTCCAAACAGAAGGAAAAATCCATAGCTTAAGATCATTAGTAAGAATTTCACAAACAGTTGTCTTCCAAAGAACTATCCAGAATTTAGAAAAATGAAATACACCACAAGTATTCTTTACTATACTATTACAGTTTACCCTCGATAAAATGCCATTCTCGCTTATCGCCATCATTTTTTAAGGAACAAATGGATTTCCATAATAGTTATTCAATATAATGTCAAAATTCCCTTACCACCAAAAATTGGGCTAAATTGATTCAGAAATAATGGAATTCTACTACTTATACAGACCAAATGCTGCTGATTATGAACCTTAAAATTATGCAGACAGATTTCTTTTTATAATCCTTTTAGGCCACAGGATCAAAATCAAAGATGACCACTTCAAAAGTTAATAATTTTATGTTTGGTTATATCTTCAGAATGAAAAATATCTTATATATCAATATGTTATTGAAAAGTTAATTACTGTCTTTGAATGTAAACAAATATTAAAATGGAATGAATTTGATAAATAGTTAAATCAAAATCCAAGTTGGATGCCTAAAAATCATAATTGTAAGCATTTTGGCGAGATATGTCTTCCAGAATGAACAATATTATATATACATATATATAACGGGTGAATTTTAAGTAATGCCCGATTTTTAATAATAAAAGATTTAGAATAATTAAATTTTTAATAGCATAAATGAATCAGAAAAGAATAAAACATAAACATAGTACATAATAGTACAATATTCAGTCTATTAAACAGCAGAATCATGTCTTATGTTGTTCAAACTACATCGGCACACATCTGAAATCTGGTAGCTATGGAATGGCAGACCTTCTGACAAAATTCTATGTTGATATTGCACATTTCTTCTTCAACAAACTTTTTCAGTTGGCAGATTGTTAAGGGGCCTCGACTGTAAACTTTATCCTTCAAAACGCCCAAAAGAAAAAATTGGGAGGTAAAAGGTCTAGCGATCTTGGAGGCCATTCAGAT